>JAOXOE010000506.1:27714104-27726924 GCA_028565055.1 Phoeniculus purpureus
CTCCGGCAGGGGGGTTGGACTCGATGATCTCTTGGGTCCCTTCCAACCCCTAACATCCTATGATCCTATGATCTCAGATGGAAAGACCAGGAGCTAAAGCCCGTAAGTATTTCTGGTCTAGTAGAAGTGTTACCTGCCATGGAGTCAGGGTGAGTGATGTAGTGTGGGGAGTCAAAGGCCACCAGAGAAACAATATAGTTGCTGCTGGCAGAAGCTCTTGTCCTAATTGTGGAAGAGCAAAAGGCAGAGGGAGAGGAGTATTTGGAAGGAGGAGGTCTGACTTGGTTCAGTGTCCATTGTCCTGCGCTGTGCCTTTAGAAGTAAGTTTCTGTCAAACACTTCTGCTTGCTCATAATAAGGTGGTTTCTGTGGGTGTTTCTTGGACAAACATCCCGTGTGTGTGATTTAATGTCCGTTTCCAGTGTAGCTGTGCTTGGGCAGGCTGTGTGCTAGCGTCCTCATTCAGCTGTCGCTGGCCATGGGAAGATGTTATTCCCTTCAGCATCTAGTGATTAACCTCCGGTTACTTCTGAGTTCTTCTGATGTGATTTGATTCAGTCAGGATGACCTGGTCTGGAAAAGGCTAATACACCATGGACCGCTATGTCTAACAAAATTTTCCCTTCTCTTAACACAGGTCAATGATAACTCAGGGTGGTTTGGTAGTAGTAGGGAGCTTCGTTCCCTTTGTCTGAGCAGAGTGAGGACAGGACACAGCAAATGAATCATCGTTGTTCTTGCCTCACCACTTACTGCCCATTTTTCCAAATCTCTCTTAAGCTTTATGTAAACACTTAAACCTGCAGCTAACTTTGGGTGTGTGAGCAAATAGTGACCGTCGGTGAGATTACCCACACTGTCTGTGTATTTAAAATCAACCTCTTTTATTGTGCGAGTAGTTGGTGATTCAGTGAAACCTGAATTTTGAACTTGTTTTCTCTGGGAAATCCAGGCTAATTGATGGTAATCAGATTAATTAAATAAGATTAAATCATGCAAGGCCTTTATCAAATTGGGGAAAAGAAGAGAAAACTGTGTTAATGCAATTTTGTTTGATTAGCTTCCAAATCAAAGAAGCTGTTGTGATCTAAAATGATTTAATATCCATGAAAGGAGCTCTTTTTCGCTAGTAATTCAGTATATTACTTCTGTGGACAGCCCATAGCTCTTACTTGATAGTCTCTATATTTCATACATGTTTGTGTGTGTGAGGAACACCAGCTTGTCTAGAATTAGGTGGGGACCAGTCTGTTGGATTTTTGCACACACCGAACGTGGTCCTCCTGTTCACACAACACTTTCCTACACATAATATCACGAGGGAAAACTCAGCCATTCCAGCTGGGGCTGAATACAGAAGGTGGCGGCAGATAATACAAGCAGGAACGAAACAGGTCGTTTGCTGGAAATCTAATTTGTTGGGTAAATAACCCTGAATGTCAGGAGCACTTTGTTTGTAAATGCGTGAGGGATGGTGATTTGATGCTTAGAGGTTGTCAAATCTTCATCTCTGGGACTGTCTGAAAAGACTAGGAAATGGTTTTGGAGGTTGACACGACTATTGTTGACCCTACCTGGCATAATCCCATTTTTTTTCAGTGAATTGTCAGTGTTATTTTAGTAGAATGAATTTCTTCAGACAGAAAAAGAAAGCATCTTTCACATCTTCCAAACAGCTCAATTTATTTGTCCACCTCTACACAGTTACAGGAAGAATTGGATTAAACAGAAGCGATGGTTCGCTGATGATTTGTCTAATAGAATAAAACGTAAATGTTGGGAGACACTTTAGGAATCACGAACGCCTATCCTGGAATTTCCATCAGTTTTATGTGAGAAGAATATTCAAAGTATTTTAAGAGAAAAACCCAGAAGCAAAGTGCAAAAATTCAGAGGTTCACTCTGAATTGTCCTTTGGTTTCCCAATCAGTGATCCCAATTCAGACAGTGCAGCAAAATGTCATCAGTATGTATTAGAATTTCTGCTTCTGTGGGGAACTTTTTCTTTTCAGTGCTCATTTGTGTTCTTTGTAAGGTTTTTTTTTTTTTTTAAAAATGCCCAAACAATCCCAAGACAAACGTTACGCCAAAGAAACAATGAACTGAACACGTTGGCAGTTAATACTGCGCAACCTATTTTTTGCTCACAGGAAGTTGGTGGCTGGTTAACCTCACGTGTAAGTACCTGCTTGAACAGAAATGTCTTTCTGCATCAGGTTGTCAGCTGCGTGCAAAACCCTCATGATTCCCACGTGGGACCAGGAACATGACAGATCTCTCTAAGTGTCTCTGCTGCACTAGACATTGCACAATTTTCTTGTCACCCAAGGCAGGGAGAAACCTGAAGCTGTTGTACAGTTCCCCTTTTCAGGGCTGCTTCTTGCCCTATTGCAGTGCATTTATTCCTCTTATCCACCCCCCATTTTTTTACCCTGTATGAGCCTTCAGAGCATCTCATGCCTGTTCAAGTTAGAATAACCCTACTCAGCTCCTCCTGTTACACTAGGACTGACACGAGGAGGAAACGCTGCCTTAGAATGGTTGGAACTCAGTTCTTGTGACTTTCTTTTTTTCTTTCAGAGTGCTTTCAGATTCAGAATTTGGTGAAGGAGTTGGTTTTGCTCTTTCTCATTTTTGCAGCTTTATGAGAAAAAGTAAATCTTACTGTCGTCTTACCTAGAGTCTTGGCAAATTCTCTAAAAGAAAAAAAGAAAAATAATTCGAAGTGCTTTGAAAATAACAGAAAAACATGTGGCTTTGAGCTTGGTGTGACATGAGACAGACACCCACAGAACGTTAATAGGAGACAAACGTTGTGTGTGTAAACAGTAAGAAACACTCTTTTCTGTGAGTACAGAGAAGGGAAAGACTATTATCCCCATTTCACAGGTAGTTGTAACAGTTATCAGCCATAGCTGGGCTAGACTGGGCATCACAGAGCAGTGAAAAGGTGGATGGGACAACTTAAAAAGCAGCAAAGGATGGAACAATTCAGGAAGGGAATGGATGAAAAAAAAGAAGTAAATCTCTTTTTAAATTTTAATTTCCACACAGGTTGTTATTTTTGTGCTTATTAACGAAAGCTGTCCAAAGCTGAACAAGAATATGAGCTCTTGAGGTAGACATACACGCTCACGAAAGCTACTTGCGTCCCCAGTACCAGCTTTGTGGTTTTCTGGTGAGTGCCCTGTCAGGCTGTACCTGCCAGGAGCTGGTGAGAAGGTGCTTTCCCCTGGCCACACCCTGCTTTTGTTTTTCTCTCTTTTTACAGCCGCTTTTGATCAGCAGATCAGCAGTTATATTCCCAGGAATATAACTAACTGTCTTTTAAGATTTGGGGGAAAAAAAGCTGTAATGGGGATAATTGATAGGCTCCAAGTGGGGGAAGAAAGATGGATGTTTTCACAGAATTTGGGAAATGATTGCTTTCAAAAGAGGATTATAAAACTTTGATTGAGTGACGGCGGTGCATTGTATTGATGAGTCTTTCTGAGCTTTGCAGTTGAAAAAGCTCTTCTGCAGTTAGAATAATCAGTCTTTATCAGAATTTTAAGCAGGCTTTTGGGTTCTTTTACAGAATATATATATATATATATATAATTTTTTAAAAAGGATTTTCTTAGTACAGTATGTAATGGTGCATATAATGCACAAGGAAGGAGGTGAAGGAGAATTTCTGTCTGTAATCTTTACCCTGTACCCAGCCGTCAGGGAATTTTAGTGAAAGCATTGCTGATTTTAAATTTCAACCTATTGCTTATATAAAGGGCCAGATGAACGTCGTCGTGTCCAATGCAGCGAGAAAATGACTTTCTTTATTCTTTCAAATTGTGGGTTTGTAAATTAAAAGAAAGAGCAGTGAATAATTAATGGATAGACCCTTCTTATCAGGACACCTTTCTCTTCCCCCTGCCCCAGTTCTGAGCAGGAAGGTTACAACTATATTCCACTTGTTCCTTTGAACTTGTACCATCAGGGGCTACTTCAAGAGACTGAAATCCCTGGGCTCTCCTTAAAGAACAAGTGCAGGGTCTCTTTGGACTAGGAGCCAAACCTGAAATGAATCCTCTGTTAAAAAACCCTGCTGTATCCCACTGGTGCTTGTTGCTGTCTCAGCCGCAGTGTTACCATGTAAAGGTGCTTCTCTTGGAATTTAGGTTAGAAGTGAACAGTGTGATTATGCCAAAGAGTCTGAACCACAGCATCCCTGACACTGGCTCATTACCTCGCTGAAAGAAATTCCTTAAACCTGATAAATTAAGGGTTGGCTCAGAGTTACTCATATTTCACAAAATAAATTGCTTAGAGCCTGACAATTCAATGAAATTAATATCTCCTCCTGTTACATATGAACTGGCTTTAGCATTATCAAGTCCTGAAGGAATTATTTCCCTTAGAAGCAGCCCTGCTGTGCTTAGTGTTTCTCAAGGTGGGATGTTTGGGCACATGCAACTGCCTCTGTTACCCCTCTCAGAAATCTACATTGCTGCCAAATGTTTTTAAAAAGGGAATTTTGAGGGTTTTAGGCTAACAGTACCACTTCTGCCTCAAAATGTCTTGCTTGTTGCTGTTTTCTCACAAGAACAAAACACAGAGCTCTTAAGATTTGTCCATCTCCCCTTCTTTGGGCAGCTTTTTACCGGCTACAGCACCCAAAGGAAACAACAGGCGTGGACTTGCACTGTAAATCCTAATAAAGAAATGTATATGCTCACCCAAGGTTTCTTTTCACTGCCTCCTCTGGATTAGTCTTGCATTCCACTGTGGGAAACATAATGCAGGTGTCATAAAAAGCTTAACCCAAACAGGCAGAGAAATGAGAAATCAGAATTTCAGGCAATGTCTGTCCCTCTCAAAGGCTGTAATAATAAAAGCTCAAGCCCACAGAATAAATATATTTAACCTCCAAAGAGTTATCAGTGCGTTACCTCCCTACTGCTTATGAGAGAGAGATTCAACTGGCTCATGAGTTATCTGTCTTTTATGCACATGACAGCAAGATAATCATCCTCAGGGGTGATATATGCTAAATACTGCATAACTGTGCCAAACTGGCAGCAGCTGCTCCATCCTTTATAGGATTGCCAGTTGCTCCCACCCACGCCGTACGGTCTCTGGACAACTGCCGCTTTTCCTTCCGAAACCCATTTCACTGTATTTAAAACTGTCGTTAAAAGTTCAGCTCCCTGAAGAGGTCTGTAAACTGGGCCACTGTTTGTAAACACGCTGGTTCAAAATTAGTTCCTTAATTTCCCTGTGGTCTGCTAGAATGTGGGCTGATCTGATTTGATTTTCCCCCTCACCAATGCACCGAGCGGCACTAGAAAAGCAGCAGTGAAGGATCAAGTGAGAGGGGCATCAAAGGGGGCCAAATATTGTCAAATCTTTGAGATGTTTAAGCTGGAAAAGACCTTAAAGATCACCAAGCCCAAACTTTTTTGTTTGTGCCAAAATCACTCTGCTTGCTGCTGGTGGCATTTGGTAGGAGGAACTAAAAGAAAGGAGATCTAGATTAGATCTTAGGAAGAAATTTCTCACTGTGAGGGTGCTAAGGCACTGAAACAGGTTGCCCAGGAAAGTTGTGAAAGCTCCATCACTGAAAGTACTTCAGGCCAGATTAGATGAGGCTCTGGGCAACCTGGTCTAGTGGGACGTGTCCCTGCCCATTGCAGAGGGGTTAGAGCTAGGTGACTTCTGAGGTCCCTTCCAACCTAAACCATTCTATGAACTTTCAACATCCTCACAAAAGTGTCTTATCTCATTCCTTTTCCTTAGACTTCAACTAGCCACAAAGATTCTAAGTCAAGACTCTTGTGTTCTTGTTACCTCTCCTCTAAGCCATTTGCTTATCTTCTCAGTCATGCTGGGCTTGATTCCTGAAGGTCAGATCCACCACATACTCAGAGACTTACTGATCTGTCAGGAAGGGACCTCTGCCTCTGAATACTTCCTAGTGACTGGACATCCAAAGTTCTTCACCAAGTTCCAGTTCTTGAGCCCCAAGTTGATCTCCAGTGTCTTGTCCTATCTCTAGGGATAAGTTGGAATTGCTCTTGCTACAGGTTGCCATGAGGCTGAAGCTTGTAATACAGACACTGTGTTGAGTGACAGGGATTGGGATTTCTTGGGTTTTATCTCCTGTGAAATCAGCAGCCTGGCAGTACAGGTGTTATTTTTCAAGGGATAGCGCTTCCACACTCAAGAGTGCTTCTCTGAGTAAGCCTGCAGATATGAAGGACCAGCAGCTGTATTAGTCGAGAGACAACACTTGTTTTGGGTCTGATAGACACGCAGGAACAAGAAAAATGTTAATAAAATTTTTAATAACATAATCAATAGATACAACCTTGCCCCAGTGATGCGGAAAACCACCTGGCCTCAATGCTGTAGGAAAACACACAATATTTTTGCAACCCCCCTCAAAGCTACCGGCATTTACAATAAATGCATAATTCAGCAGGGAAAGAGCTGAAAGCGGCACTTCTCTTGGCTTTTGGCATTGCGTGGTCTGTGATGTATGAAAAGCTGGAGGGCAACTTCCATTACAACAGCAGGATCTTGTGGGGGCGAGGTAAATCAGAACAACTTATTCTACAAAATGAGGAAAACCTTTACATTAGTCCTGGTGCATGCTGAAGACTCAGCTTCACTCGTTTCCTCTGGGTAGATGAAAACAGAGTCCAAAGCACTTGTCATAGGAAAATTAAGGCATAACTTGAGCCCAGTTATGTTTTATGTTATCTTAAGGACAAAGGCATGGTCTTACATTCTTAGTGCCTGCCTGATGAAGTCAGTAGCTCCCCAACTTTGAACGTCTCACAGGAGATGTGAGTATTGGTGGAATGCGCCATTTTTTTTCTTTTCTGATAGTCCAGAAGGAAGGGTGCAGATGCTGCAGCACGGGTAAAACTAACTTTGTTGTGTCAGCTTGAGGGAAGCAGCATCTTAACCACAACCCAGTTTCTCTGAGAAATTGTGGCTGTGGCCGGGGCTCTGCAGTTCTCATGATTTGACGGCAGTTTAACACCTGGTACTGTTCATTGGGAAGATGGTAACTGATAAGGGCTTCTTGAGTACTTAGGTTTTTGTTCCTTCCCTTCCTCAAGACAAAAAGACTGAGGTGCTCAGCTGGAGAAACTTCAGAAGTCTGTCAATTAATATCTTGCATTTTAGTGAAATTTGGCTACCAGGGACAAACAGGTGCCCTGAAATGCAGATGTGATGACTTTCACATGGCAAAAATACTTCCATGCCATACGTACCCCCCGAAATACTGTCCTTGTTGGGTTTTGTGGTTTGGTTGGGTCATTGTCTGTCTTCAAAAAATGCTAATACTGTGGTTAGCACTTCAGATCTTTCTGTTTGTGAGGTCTACAAATGATCCCTTATGTTTCTTTTCTGATTTCCTTTTGGTAGATGGGCAAAGGGATACTGGTGGGAAGGGAGATACTATGTTTTTTTTAAAAAAGGGCAAGTGTGGGTGAGTCACAGTGGATCTCCCAGACTTTCACTAAAAATGCCTTAGTGTCATCTCACTATAAAGTGCATGTTTTGTTTCCCTTAAAACCAGTAGAAGAGATACTTCCTCAGTTTTTAACCACACATGTCTCCATTTTTTGTTTTCTGTATCAACAAAGCTAGTTAGAGACCCATACAGATTTTGGTAAGGAAAGGCAAACAGTGACGGGTTTCTGAACCTTTATATGTTCATGCATATAAACACGTAACAGATCCACTTAAACTGCTGCCTTGGAAAACTTCAGGGATCCCCACCCTCTCTGGACACTGAACAGAAAACTAGGGGAATACTGGAATGTTTTCTTTTGGGGTTGGGTCTTTGCGGTGCCTTACATGAAGCAGCATTGGATGGAAAGGGATAGAAAGCAGGTGAACTCTATTTTATTACTTTCAGCGGAGACGAGGGCAGCTCAGCAGCAGCTGAGAGGGTGGTGGGCTGTGACCTCCTTCACCAGCTCCTTTCTCCTTTGCACACCTAGCAAGGGTTAGGGTGGTATTTTTCCTTCACAGAGAAGGTCAGAGCAAGACTCTGGATCCTGCACATGGGTCACAGGCTTGGGGAAGAGCAGCTAGAAACTGTCTGGTGGAAAAGGCTCTGAGGGTAATGGCTGACAGTAGCTGAATATGAGCAAGAATGATGAGCCCAGGTGGCCGAGAAGGCCAATGACATCCTGACTTGACCAGCAGGATCAAGGCAGTGATGTTTCCCATACTGGGCACTGGTTCGACCCCAACTAGTATTGAGAGTAACCATCTTGCACTAGGTACTGCCCTGCAGCAAAATAAGGACGGGTCACTCTTAGCAGACTGAGGCAGCAAAAGGAAGGAACCCTTTTGTGCTGGCTCCTGCTGTGCCTCTCCCTACAGTTGGAACCACTTCACCTACTACTGAAACCGCTTTCTAGACACGAGCATTTGCTGTTTATTTTAATCCAGCGCCGTATATGATAAAAGCACAAAACAAATTCTTGGCTCTGACATGTTGCATTATGAAATGATTATTTTTCCCCTCCTAGTTCCTATCAAATATATCAAACAGACTGTTAAGAACAGTTTGTTGGAGCCAAATGGTTTCTAAGTGGTTGGCATTGGTCACATTGCTCTGTCAGGTGCTTGGCGGGACGTGTGCCGACGTCCATCACAGATGATTCAGGTTCTCCGTGACACGTTGCAGAGGCAGTGGAATGGCAGCGTGTAGCACACACAGGTACCACTGCTAGGATCTGGGGGTTTTTTTGAGGGAACGTGTGCCTGTCAGTTCTTTGTCTCTGCTTACTGTGCATTACTTGTGAAGACCCAAATTCCACGTTTCTCAGGGCTGGACGGAGCTGAGATTCTGCTCACGCTGATGATTCTGTCCCTGGAGGATTGTAACCGGGTGTCAGGGGACCATTTTTACAGATGGTAAAGATTTTTCTGACAACGTGGGCTCCCAGTAGAAAACTGATTCATTTTATTTTCATATAGGAATGTCCTTACAGTTACTTGTCAGGAATTTCTTTCAGCTCAAAATAAGGAGATGGGAAAGTTGCGTCTTTGCTGTCTTTGGGCAAAGACACATTTTCTTGCATTCAGGCCAGAGCTACCAGCACTGGTGTTTGCTTTTAATGATGGATTTTGAAGTTCAGATTTCTAGCTGTACGCTGGAAAAGCAGCGCTCAAGCACACGTCTACGTTTTCCTCTGTTTTTCATGACAAACCCTCTGTGATTTTAGGAATTCTGAATAGCTATGATAACTTATGTTTTCAAATTTTAAAATAATACATTCCCTGAACAGTAATAATAATACATTTTCCTTTGATTTTAAGCAAGATGATGGCCACTTCATCTTGAAAGAGGAGTTTTGTGGTGGTCCTGAAAAATGCTTATGGTGAAGCCGAGTTTTTCTGGTACTGGCATGACTCTGAATATTCATCCCGCAGTGTTTTGTATTCAGGAATCACTGCAGCTTGATTTAGCTTGAACAAAGTATACAAGAGCTCTCCTCAGACTGGAACTGTTATTGCTTTGATGATTAAATAACCTTTACTTTTTTTTCTGACATTTCAGTCCAGCTAGTTAAGTCTTATGATCTAATTAGCATTTGGTATTTGATAACTTAAGAGGCTATCAAGAACTTGTAAATTAAATATTTCGGAAACAAAACGTCCTGCCTAAGAATCAAATACAATTTGTGAAAACAAAACAAAACCATTTTTCTTCCCTTCATCACTGTTTACATTCTAGTTTATTCATCAATGTTTAATGCACGGAATGAAAACTTAATGACCCCAGCATGTAGCATTTCACTTTGTCCTGATCTGCTCTTTGTCTTCTTATTTTATTTTCTCTTTCTTTTCTTGGGAAAAAAAGTTAACAGTCAGAAAACGTCCCTCATTTGCCATTGTGTGAAAAGCTTGGGAATGACTGAGCAACAATTCCTGGCAACAAATCGTTTTGCGTCCTCCCTAATGAATGTCGCCATAGAGATAATGGCCAGCGCTCGTATATCAGTGGATTGTGGGACTGAATACTTTGCCGTCTCACGCAATTATTATGTATTAGTGCACAGAAGTGATCAATAGGATTCATGTTTTATGAGAAAGTCTGTCCACCCCCACAGAGTGTCATCTGATCATTTTGCCTGCAGCTGTCTGGTGTGCCAAAGTGGGTGGCTACCTGCAGACATTGTACCTGTCATTTCATAAGAATTACACTTTTTCTCCAACAACTGAACACTAGTACTCAGTCGACAGATAACAATGTATGGACGGCTCAGGCTATTCCAGCCTGAGAGTGTAGCTGAGGACCATTCTTCGTTTTATTTCTTATGTATGGTGAGAGACAGTGGATAATGGCCCAAGTAACCCCTTTCACACCAGTGTAACAAGAACTGAAGTGATTGAAAAAAGCAGTTGTTGTGTGTATCTGTATTTATCTCTGTTTCCTTTGGCTGGTAGGACTCAATTCTTTGTATGCAAGTTGAGGGGCTTTGGCAGCCAGCAGGAGAGGCAGAGAGACAAGGGAAGTCTGAGGTAGAGCTGAGACCTGAATATTGTCCAGTCAAAAGCATTGCCGTGAACTGAGGATGTTTCATGCTTAATATGAATGAAAATCTATGGGTGTAGTGAAAAGGATAGGTGGGGAAATGGATGTTACTGGTGGTTTCTGCATGACCTTCTCTAGTGGTGAATTCCACTTTTACCATATAACTTCTGTTTTCTGCTCGCCCACATTTCCTCCTTGAGCTTGACATTCACTTCTGTCACTTAAGTCAGTGTATGTGACTCCAAATGCAACTCAGCAACACACACACAAGTAAGAAGGAGCTATTTTTGCCTCATTTCACTTTGGGTGCTATTAAAAATAAGCCCTCACTCCCTTGTTTTTCCAGCATCAACTCCCAGGAGAATATAGATAAGTACCATAATACCTTCTTGACTTAATTGAAAAGGAGAAGCTTGAGAGAGGCTTTTTCGTATTTTAAAGACAGGTGTGTGGCCAGAGAGCCTTGTTCAGTGCTGCTATTGCAGATACTGGTCACAGCCTCCCCCTGCCTGTTTTAAAACAGTAAAATGATGTTTTATCGTTGCGTAGTTTGTGTGCTCATTTGGCTGGAATGCCATGAACACTAGGTAGTGTATTTTTCTACTTTCCCTACAAATACGTTTCCATGGTCCCCCTCACCAGCAGGTTTTTGGGGGTTGTGGGATTTTTTTCAGCTTGATGAATAAAGATTTTTTTGAACTTAATTCCATGGAAATCCACGGGAGAGGAACCATGAGGAATCCTACCTGCAAGTGCAGCTGAAACAATGGCTGAACTTTTCTAGGTCACAGGTTTTGCTTCCCCACTAATGTCTGAGAAGCAGACGCATACACCACAGGAAAAAAGCACCGGGCTGGTACACAGGTGCAGGAGTTGCTATTGAACTAAAAACATGGTGTGGTTTTTGTGGTCGTCGCCATAGCAACAAGATCATTTACAGAACATAATCCCATTAGGAGAAAACATTTTTAAACTGAGCTAATTGTACATGAGTTTATATTGCTTTGCAGCCTGTTTTGGGAAGATTTCACTTTTAGGATGCTAATAAAAGGCTGATTAAAAGCATTACACATTGTCCCAAACTGCCTACAGAAAAGCGAGGAGATAGGAATTATGTAAATTATTGCAGGTATCCTTAGATTGAACCGGCATCATAAAGCAAATTAATTCATGTGCTCATTTCTCTATTAATAAAGTCAGAAGACAGCAGCTGCACCTGTATTATACCAGCTTGGTCAATGTCTGGTCTTTGCTAAAGTCTTCCTTAAATTACCCTTTCTGCCTTTCCCTTAGAGACCGTGCTTGTTCCTTTAGTGTTCAGATGTGTCCGTATTGTAGAGATTTTGGTAAAATTCCCTCTGCACCGACTTGCACAATAAGAGGCGTAGAAATTCAGCTGCTAATTGACCAAGAGGAAGCTGATGCATTGTAAAAAAGCAGAATGACTAAAGCTAGGATGAAATGGATCACCTGTGGGAAGGCAAAGTTAGATTTAGGGTCTGAAAAAAAAAGGAAAGTAAAAAGGAGCTCTGAGACTTGCAGGCCCTATAAAGAACCAGGGATTTCCAGCTAAATATTCTAAGAAGTCGTTTTCAAACGTCTGTCCTTTGTATTTTAGCCTTGCTTCAGACAAATGTTGCTGCCACACACCTATATAATAGAAATAGAGGTGCTGGTAATGGTTAAACAGCAGGATTGTTCCTATTGAATTCTAGCTGATGGGAGCACTGTGCTTAGTAACGCTCCTGGCTATCTGTCACTTTTGCATTCAAGAGGTGATCTGTGGAATTCATGGGCACTGCAAGTCAAAAACTCGGAAAGTTTCAGAACTAAAAATACCTGCAGTTACACAATAGTGGTGATTATGTCCCTTTGTCTCCTCTCCCTTTCCATGCCTCTCTGCTCCATATGCAGCTATCTTCAGTTTAGGTCCTAAACAGTGGGAGATATGGTGTGATCTATGTGGACACACACTCTCCTGCAGTACAACAATCCTACAGATCTTGTGAGAGAAAACCCTACAGTTCTGGAGGCCAAACTGGGTCTTGATGTCTAGGAGTACAGCTCCCATCTTAGTTAGAGATGCATCGGGATCTGCTGTCTGGTACTGAAGTGTCTGTAAGAAGAGGCCATGGAACAGATTGGCAGGGCTCATTAATAGGGCTTTAAACTTGGTTTGAAGGGGGAAGGGGTCTCTTGCTAGCTGGTGACAAACAGTGGGGCAGCTCACCAGAGGCAGAGGGATGGAGAGCCAATGAGGGCCCTCAACTTGCC
>JAOXOE010000506.1:27727024-27814313 GCA_028565055.1 Phoeniculus purpureus
GTTGTGGAGTCTCCTTCTCTGGAGATGTTTAAAACCCGCCTGGACATGTTCCTGTGTGACTTGGTCTAGGTGATCCTACTGTGGCAGGGGGATTGGACCAGATGATCTTTCGAGGTCCCTTCAAATCCCTAATGTTCTGTGATTCTGTGACTAAGTGTGATGCATCTGGGCCAATGAATTTCTTAGCAATTAGTTAGATGCTAACAAAAAGTTACCTGCTGCACAGAAAGCGTAATTAAAAGTAATTTCTTTTTTAATACGTAGACAAAATCTCCAGCTCTGCATGTGCAAACACAGATACTGGGAATGCTCTGGTTTCAATCAGATCAGCACTATTTCTTCCTAAATCTATTCCACTGCCTATATGCGTATCCATTGTGTGTGGCATTAATCATGTTCCTAAGGAGAGGATCACGATTTTCACAGTAGTGAAGCTTAGGTCAAGTTCTGATATACCAGGGACTTCATTTCTTCTTTTGGTTTTTAAGAAGTCAAATTTGTTAAGTATTTGGTCTGGTTTACCTTCTTTCTTTCTTCTGCTCCAGGAATCCTGTGGCAGAAATGAGATTGTTTAGATTGCACAGCCCAAGCTGTGTGATACATGGGCAGGCAGAAGCAGGTTTAGTTCTTCTCCTCAAGATTTTCTATCGCTTTTGGACATACTATTGCAGTTCTGGCTTGGGACTGAATGGCAGTTTCAGCTCTGCTGTGCCCATTGGAGGAGAGAGAGAGACGGTAGAATTCTTTTTTCCTTTAATTTCTCAGCATTCAGCCTTTGGTAGGCACCAACAGGTGACTTCCAGGAGCTCCTAAGAGGTTTGAAATGTGTCAGCTCCAGAGACTCTCAGCAAGACCTGCAAATCCCCTAAGACGCCGCTAAAAAAAAAATGATCTCTCCTGAGTGTCTCTTTCTTTTCTCCTAGTGATGGTGGCAGGTTGCTGATCTCTTCAGAGCTGGTCCTGTGGTCAGGAAGGTGTTTGCCTTCCCCCTCCTGAGGATGAATATCTGTCACCAGGGTGGTTCATTGGCATTCTGCTGCGAAGAGGGAAGAGATCGGCCGGTAGCAACACAGCCATGGCAAGGTCGGTGTAACTGAGGGGAGAAAGAAAAGAGTTTGTGAGGCTTTTGCTCTCAGTGGGGGAAATTAAAGGTGGCTTGTGTTATAAAATATTAAATAGTGATTTAATCAGCAGTGAGATATGTAAGTGAGCTTAATTAGAAATACATATTATTCTTTGACTTTAAAGCACAAAATGAAAAATTAAAGCAATCTTAGAGGATATGTAATCAGCGAGGAATAATATGTTGGAAAATGAGCCTGATGTTGTAATTGGTGTATGCAATTAAAATTAATTAATTTTAGTTAGCATACATGCATGCAAATATGAAATCAACGAATTTCAGATATTAAACTCATAATTATAGCGATACTATTGCCAGAGCTGGTGACAGAAGAATTGACTTTTCAATGGTAAATACTTGCTCTTCAGATTTGAGGTCTGTTCTTTCCTGCTATCATGTCAGGCTGAAGCCTAATGATTAAAACTCTCTGATCAGCTGTGATTAAGAAAATGAGTAATTCAGAATCCCTCTCGTTTCGACTTGCACTTCCTAACTTCACACCTACCTCAGCCATACCCACCTATGGGATAGCTGTGAGACGTTCTATCGAGAGCAATTTGAGAAGTTCCTACCCACGTGCTCACTGGTTGATGCACCAGTTGGTAGACCTGTCCCCTCCCTTGATTGCTCTACCCATCTTGTTGCTGATACAGAACTCTTCTGTAAATGAAATGATCCAGCTTTGCGAAAAGAAGCCTTCTCTCTGGTTTATGTGCACATTATTTCTTTCGTTGACAGTCGTTCACCAAACAAAGCAAACTTTCTTTTATTATTTTTATTTCACCTGCAAATTCCAGTAACAGAATTGCTTCAGTATTAGGAAGTTACACAGAGGAGCAGCCTTCTGGCTCTGGTCAAAACTTATTTGAAGTCTTCACAGTTCCTTGCTTTGGAGCCTGTTATAAAAGCTTCTGCTTTTCCTAAAGTCATCTGAGGTAATGCAGGATCAGTTTGAGCACAGAATGACTATACTGGCCCTGGAGTGAATAAAAAGTCTAAACCAATAGAAGTGTGATAACTCTAAACCCACAGCTATTATTAAACATCAGATAGGGTACGTTTTGCTCTATCATCTTTTTGATCCAGTTTAGCCTAGCGGTGAGCACCCTTCAGCCTTTACATGCAATCCATAGCAGGAAGAAGAACCCTGTTGGCTCAAAGTACCACTGAAAACAGCTTTAAAGTGAGTTTCTCTGGTCCCCATGGTACAAACATACTTGGAAGGAGAATTCAAGGACACTCTGTAAGAGAAAGAGATGAGTGAAAAGGAAGGCAGATCCCCTTTATTATTTGTGTCTCCCTTCCCCCTCCATTGCACTGTTTGTGTGTGCCAGTCTATTAAATGTAAATTAATATATCAAAGGGATGATAATTAGATGTTGTGGGTAGTGTGTGCAGGAAGATCATGTTTGTGTAAAAATGGAGCCTGGGCAGACTTACACAAGCACCAGGAAAATGTCCAATTTGTCTAAGCACTGCCACTTTTATCCACTGCATGCAGTAGCAACGGGAATCAAAGCAGCCAACTTTCCATCATCTCAGGACAAAGGTGCCGGTTTGATTCAGCTTCAAGGGCTGCATGCACAAGCAGACCCCTGGAGATGCTGAAAGGCAGGAGCCAGAGAGATGCTTCAGCAAAGTTCACAGGGAGGAAACTGCATGGAAAGAAAAAAGAATGAGAAGGGAAAGGAAAAAAATGGAATGGGACACGAACACACTCAAAGGTCACAGAAAGGTCTAAAAGGGGAAGGAGATGTTGAGAAAGGCACTTAGAGTGGAAATATATCTGCTATTAAAACAAAACAGAGTCGTTACTTAGGTTTAATGGTGCTGAATTTAATCAAGAAGGAATTGAACAAACTATTTGATGACTGCACATTGTAATGCAGCAATACAGGGTGATGGAGCTTTGCAAAACGCTGGAAACCCAGTCCCTGCCTTCATGGGCATGGAGGTGGAACCGGCAGCCAACACAGCAACACAGCTCAGGTCAGGTCTCCAGGGAAGCCCAGCTGCTGCAGGGGTTAAATCTTCTTTATTCACCAGACCACAACTTGCTTAGAGCATCTTGCCTGTTTTCCCTGAGCGGTATGTCTCAGCCCTCCCACTGCCATGGTCATCCCAAATTCTGTTGCTTACAGGGATGAGAGAAGCGACCCAGGCCCTGCCCCCCTCGACATCACATCTTGCCCCAAAGCGTCCTCCTGAGCGACTGCTTGAAAAGTAGAGTCTTGCCAAAGTAAATCCAAAGAGTGGTAGACATGGGAGAGGTTTTGTGGTTTGTGTTGGCTGTGAAATTTGACTGGATGGAAGAAGAGCTGAAAGTTTGATTTATTGTGTTTGCATTCGGGCAACAGGCACAAAGGAGTTAGTGGTTTTGTTGGCTGTAGGGTTGCTCTAATTATCTGAAATCTCTGTCTCTCATGGCAGAAGGTACGGGCGCAGCTCAGGCATAGTGTTTGTTTTCAGTTTTTCTGGGTGAGTGACAGCGAAGGTTCTGGTCTCTGCTGCTTTGGGATGCAGATGTATTACTTATTCCGAATTTTACTATCAAAAGTCTGACTGTAGAGTTTATGTCAGGCCATCATTCCTCTGGTATGCCCTGGCAACTTACGTCATTCTTTAAGAAGGAACTTTTAAAGTCACTGTATTTTGTCCCCTTTTGTGTCAACAACTGTTGTTGGTAGCTGCAGGAAAAAGAAATTGTGATGTGTGAAAATAACACACTCTGTTTGCTTTTCAACACAGAGAGATTAAAGGAAATAGTGTGATAGTTATTAATTTTGCTCTTTTAAGAGGATCTCCACACTTTTCATCGGTTCCCAGTCCGCATTGTGAGGCACTGATATTTTCTTTTTAGCTCATGTTCATCTGAAAGCTGTGTTTTGAGTTGGGAAATCCCCGTTCTATTCCACCAACAAAAGTAAGTGTGAGAGGCAGAATCTGAATTTGCATAAAGTCTTCAGGAAGGGGAAGGGGTGGGTCAGCCTGATGCAGCCTTTTAGGAGAGCACTACCAGAATTTGATTGAGAGAAATTAGCTTGGTATTTGTTGAGTATCCTGATCTCTCAGCCCCTATAAAACTTTCTTCTTGGACGTTGAGATTAAAGAAATTAAGGGAAGCCCTTATTTGTATTGCATTGTGTTCTGACTTGTCATCAGTTGAGTTTAATCATCACCTTCTAAGGTTAAGGAAAAGTATGTGATTTTAAGGCAGGGCTGGTGGCATTAATTCAGTGGTATTGTAGGAATTCAGCTGCTTTGCCTCCTGCAGGGGTTTTCTGTCTCTTTTTTTGTGCTTAGACCCTTTTGCCATAGACAAAGATGCTCTAGGAGGGAACGTGTCTGGCATGTGAGACCAAGATATTGGCAAAACAGTGTGAAGGCGAGGTTGGTTGTACATTTATTCTTGGGATAAGCGAGGAAGCCAGGTGAAATACATAAGTAGAAGATGGATTTTGTGTCAGTCAGGGATTGAAACAGGCCACTGTTTAATCACACTGTATTGGTAGTTCTCAGAACGTGAAACAGATGTAACGACATTACAGAGGCTGCAGGAAAAACCAGGTTTCATTAAGGACTCTTAAATTTTCATTCTGACCCCAGGTGATACTGGAGAACAATGGTGATCAGGGATGTTGAAAAGCCAGGCTCCTGCCAATCATGAGCTTTTCAAAAATTGGCTAGGTTAATCCATTTAAATTAAACCGGGATGGATCATTTAATCAGGTGCCCGCAGGAGCATGAAGAAAATGCCAAGTATTGTGTGACTTGTGAAAAAAACCTCTAAATTCCAAGAGTCTCCAGCCTACGTTTACTTAAATCCCTGGAGATGAATTGCGGTTTGGAGAAGGCACTTCCCAAAAGTGATGAGAAGTAAAGAGGGAGACGAAAGAACCCAAGTGGAAAGTGTATTGGGAAGGAGGGAACAAAGGATTAGCAGGGAGTTTCATTCTTATTGCTGGCTGCGTTTTAAGTGCTTTGTAGGCTGGTTAAACAGTCTTGTGTCACATCTCTGCCAGGAGCCTGAATATTTTAAGCTGTTCTGCTGATGCAACTGTTGAGGAAAGGCTGCCTGGTTGCTTTATAGGACTGCATGCCTGGCTTGGAACACTCTCTGGTCTGTGCTACTGGGGGGGGTAGGAATGCAGCTTCCCTAGGCCAGGACTAGTATGGGACACAATGTTTTACTCATGCTTGATGGGTTTTTCCAGCAGCTAAAGATTTTCAGAGAATGAAAAGGTTTTTTTCTCTGGGGTGCATCATCTCACCAGCTGGGCTTTGGGGTGGAAAGGATGCCAACACTGTAAGCAGGGTAGCAGCTCATTATGCTGCTGAACATCTTTATGGGTAGGGAACAGGAGAGGCTCAAAGAACATCTGGAACTGTTTACCAGGCATGTTGCATCTTAAATCAAGATATAGCCAGAGCATTTCCAACTGTCGAAACCAGGTGTGCACACCAGATCCTTAGCTGGGTATCTATGGACTGACCTACCCTAATTTAACTTCAGTGCAGTCCTTGGGGCTGAACTCCAAACTCCTTCACATTCAAGGATCTTAGAAGCCTTGGACTGATTTAACATGCAAAAGCTATAGCAATAAATCCTTGAAGAACCAACCCAAGTGTACAAAGGACTTCTGCACCTGCAAGGGTTTGTTTGAAATCCATCACTATGAAACACAAAGGTGGCAACACATCCTTTTTCCCAGTTGCTTGTAATTTTGCCAAACTTCAGCAATTTGGGCAAAAAAATTTTCATATCTGTTGTGTCTGCCTCAGGCTGGTTGTTTGATAATTTTGCTTGTGCTTTGTTTCTGCTTTATGTTATTTTAAGGAGTTTCAGGTACCTTTGATTCCCCTACTCCTGTTTTAGTATTTCTGCTTAAAGCTGAAAGGTGTTCTGACCATTTTCATTGTGTGCAGGTGGAATGGAAGGAAAGACTTTCATTGCCACTTGAAGGTTAATTGGGGTGTTCTTTGGAGTGCTTGTCTTGAGACAGTGGTGCCCTAATGCCGGAAGATAAATGTGCATCAAACCTGGCAAAACAGTGGTCTTTGGATTGAGAACTCCGTCTGATTTCTCTGCTGCCTTCGAACAAAGGCAGAAGCCTTCAGCTGCAATGCAGATTCTTCTCCTGCATTAGACCCACCTCAAAATCACATACAACCCCTGCTCATACCCCTGTGCTCATTTATCATTGTGGATCTGATCGCTGCCAGCACTTGGGGTCTTTAATCTGATAAACCTGACAGGAGATGCTTATGCATGCCATTAGGAAGGCAATATTCCATATGCTCCCTAATTGGTTTGAATTTATCCTATTATTTCAACATTTAAATGTTGCTGAACGTAATTTAGACGTGTCAGGCTCATAAAGTGTAGGCTCTGGTGGGAGTTCATTATTGGAAAACGATACATCCACCAAGGCTCTTCCTGGCTCCAAGCCCAAACCCTCATCATTTTGCTTACCTCACGTGTGGCTTTTGCCCGCCAGTGATACTCCTACCTCCATGCTGAAGTCATAATGTCAGTGGAATATCTTTTTCAGTAGCACATTTTTGATTTCTGTTCCATGACATAGGGTGTGTGTGTAATTTGTTGATTTTGGAGAACAATAGCTTGTTCAGAATGTGGAGTCACCAGAGAAAGCAAACCTCATTTTTGTGAGGATGCTGAAGGACCACAGACTCATAAAATGGTTTAAGTTTAAAGAGACCTCAGAGATCATCTAGCTCTAGCCCCCTGCTATGGGCAGAGTCATCTCTCATTAGACTGGATTGTCCAGAGCCCAATCCAACCTGTCCTTGAACACTTTCAGGGATGGAGCATCCACAATCTCCTTGGGCAACCTGTTTCAGTGCCTCACCACCATCACAGGGAGGAATTTATTCCTAAGATCTACTCTAAATCTCCTCTCTTTTAGCTTGGAACCATCCCCTTAGTCCCATCACTGGAGTCCCTTGCAAAAAGTCCCTCTCCAACTTTCCTGTAGCCTGCTTCAGATACTGGAAGTCTGCTCTAAGATCCCCTTCTCTTCTCCAGGCTGAATAGCCCCAATTCCCTCAGCCTTCATAGGAGAGGTGCTGCAGCCCTCCTTTCATCCTTGTGGCCTCCTCTGCACTCACTCTAACAGTTCCATGTCATTCATGGGGATTGCATGGATTCATGACTTATTTCTAGAACAGCGAAAGTTGCCCTGAAGAACATCTCAAGCAGCATCACGCTTTTAACAAATGCCATGGTAGGTAGTGAACAACTGAAGCTCCAGGGAATTTGTCCGTTTTCATTCATGCATCTCTGCAGGAGATTTTTTAATATGATTTTCCTAAAATATTAGTAAGCAGAATTGAATACACAGCTTTGCTTTAAGGAGCCAAGAGGTTTGCACCCACAGCTGTTTATACAGCCTTCTCCTTTGGTACAGTGTGCTGTGGTGGATATTGGTGGCCTTAAGCTCTCGAAGAGGAACCAGTGGTCCTGTAAGCAGTTTCCCCTGATTCCAGTGGTAGCTTTGTGCAGCTTCATTAGGACATCCTCACAAAGCAGGCTGTCAATAAGGGCAGTGATGCCATCTAAGGACAAAGAAGTAAGAAAAGGTTTGTGGGTAGGGGTATGACTTTTATTAGACTTGCACCAAAAAGAATTAGAACTAAATAAACCAGGCGAACACACGCCTGCCAGCTTGCCTCGCTTGTGTTGGCCATCTGATTTGAGGAGAAGACGCCTACAAGAGACGTGTTGTAGACACCTACAAAACAGTGACCTCGCATGAATGATGGCAAATAGGACTTGCAAGCACGTCTCAGGCGCTTGGATGAGGCCTCACACATTTTCCTCACATTTGCATTAATTTAATCTTGTGATGTGGGGTGGAAAGAGCTCACTGGGTGTTGGGATATGTAACATACTCTCTGCCTTAGCATATAACCAGCTTGGTCGGTGTCACATTTGCAAAGGAAACCACCCATGTCACACCCCTTATAACTGTTCCTGAATATAGACTTTGGGAATTAGCCTGAATTATTTTCCCTCCCTCTTGCTGAAGCCCGGGTTCAAGCACACTAGGCTGTATTGTTGCGGGTGAGGCAGATGGTGATGCTCTCCATTCCCCACGCTCTCTGCCTGCAAGAGTTGCAGATGCGTTTGGAGTCCGCAAATCCTTGTTCTCTGGGCAAGGTGGGATTAGCAAATAGAGAGACTAGCTGCAAAACAGGCTCCTTTTAAACAGTGTGGTTTCATTTATGTGCAGTTAGGCATCACATATAGCAAGGAGATAGAATGCTAATAGCCTTTTGGTATGTTCTTTTATTCAAAGGTTTGGTGCTTCCATAACATACTCACCTCCATCTGTGAGATGAATGAGGAAGTTTTCCTTGCTGGACCTTCTTTTCTGTTCTTCTCCTGTCTCGTCTCTTACAGCATGACTCACTGCTCTCGTTGGCATTCCTGTTCGTAATTTACTCTCTTCTCTGGCTTGAGGCTCTGGAACTGTCAAAGGACTTCTCACCCTGTGCTTAAGAATAGAAAACTGTTTTCATATCCAGGTGGGCAGCTTTTTTTTCAAACTGGGGACCCAGCCAAGTCCTTTGAAGATAAACCTGCTGAAGCTGTTCACCTGAGCTGTTTTAGCTTTCCCTGCTTGTTTTTTGTTTGTTTTCTGTTTCCAGAACATTTAACTTCTGTCTTTTGATTTAACTCTGGTCACAGAGGTGGGATAATATTGCTAAGATAAAGATGGAATATAATTTTCCATGCCAAGTTACTGCAGTTGTTGGTCTCTTCTTACAAGTACCAGTGACAGGACAAGAGGAAATGACCTCAGATTGTACCAGGCAAACTTTAGGTTGGACATTAGGAAAAACTGCTTCATGGAAAGGGTCATCAGGCCTTGGAACAGGCTGATCAGGAAGGGGGTTGAGTCACCATCCCTGGCTATGTTTAAAAGTTTTGTAGATACGGAGCTTAGGGACAGGGTTTAGTGGTGACTTGGGGCAGCTGAGTTCACGGTTGGACTGGACAATTTTAAGGGTGTTTTCTAACCTGAATGATTCTGTGATTCTAAGAAGTGGCAGAAGAAACACACAGCTTCTTTGAGTAGCAACAGGTCGATCGTAATATTCCAAGCTCAGCAAGAACTTTACAAGTCACTAAGATAATTAATGACTTTAATTGGGAGGAAAGGGCATTTGGATTTACAAGGAGCCACAACTTATTTTTCAGCTTAAATTAATCACTGCTATTGTTTAAATGTCTCAGAGACACTAGGGAAAAAGATGAACTTATTTGCCTTTGGAATTTTAATAGCGATCACAATTCTCCATGATAAACTTAACCAAAATACACCTTCTTGCCAATCAAACTGACTAATGAGACCAGTACAAGAGTGGATGGCCAGGGAACGATGCTCATTTGACTGACAGGTGCCCACAAACTCTTTGGAGTATACAGGCAGCACGAAAAAAAGTACTTTCAAATATTTTCTAGCTCTTTAGGACAGGGCTTGTATGAAATTTGGGTTTTTATTCATAGTAGCATGATGCGAGTGAAGCTCATCTTAAGTGATTAGATGTGAGGGAGCTTTTCCCGAGGGTCTCCAGGCACTTTAACCTCTCACATAGCCCAAGGATGTGGTTTTGTGCCCTGAATCTGAATTCATCCTTGGCAGAAGGGAAGACCTCCAGAGAACCTCTTACCTTTCACGTCAGCTTTTACTTGTGAGGTTCAACAGCAGCAAGATTTGTAGGAGCACAAGTACAAAGGTGAAATACAAAGGAGTCCCTAATCTTTTGGAGTCTACTGGCATTCCCAGAGTGACTGTGTGTGGGGCCAAATGCCTTTTCTAAATGTCACCAAATGTCTGTTGGAGCTCTGTGGGCCCCCTGAGTGGCTGCACAGCTCTTGGGCACTGCTGTGTACTACAGTGCTTGTGTCTTTTTAACAGTTAAGCACAGTAGACACTGCAATACAGCACAGGGGAGAATTTCACCCAATGGATGCATTCAGGCAGCTCTGTCTTTTAGTAGTTCCAGATCAAAAATGAGCCTCCAAGTGTTGTATTTTGCTTGGTCTTAAAGCAAATAATTTTCCAAATCAGTACTACCGTGGAATTTCCACAAGCAGCGCAAGTACAGTAGGAACTGATTGAAGTCTTTTTCTCAGGATTACTCCAATTTTCTAAGCAAACTCCAGAAAAACCTGACAAAAGCTGGTAAATTTACTGAGACCTCTAATCTGTAAAATTCTCCAGCTACGAGCGGAGAGCTGTACATGAAGCACAGAGTAACGCTGTAGGTAGAAGGGTTGGGTTTAGTGATGGTTTGGTCTGTGATAGTGCCTCTGCGACTGTGTCCTTGAAACCCAGGCTATGGCTCCAAATATTCATAGTCTTCATATAAAATGTGAGCACATTCTTTAATTGCTGGGGATTTGATTTATTATATTCCTCTGTTATAGAGTATCTCCCGACTTGCTCCGGTGATTCAAGACCAGGTTAGAAAACACAGCTCTGGTTTCAGCCTCTTCCTACATACAAATAGAGCTCCTAAAGTCTAATTGCAAGTAAAACACAAAACATGGTAGTGAAGGTAATTAGACATTGGAATGGTTTGCTAAGCAATAGGTTAATGGCCGGACTCAGTGATCTTAAAGGTCTTTTCCAATCAGAACGGTTCTATGATTCTGTGATCTACAAAATGCAGTAGCCCCTCCATGCTTCAGAAATGTTTCCTCAAAGTTACAGACCTTTACTAACATTATATTTGAGTTTCACCATGAGCCTTTAGGCTTGTTTACAGGGATTACTGGGTGAAACTCAGTATGAAGCAAGAGGTCGGGCAAGTTGCTCTTAGTAGGTCTGTCTAGTCTTAAAACCTGAGGGGTTTTTGCAGCTGCAGCATATGCAAACAGGTGTAATTGTACTGGTATTGCTTCCTGTGTTCCTTGCTGCTGCCCAGGAAGAAAAGTCTGTCTCCTGGAAGTGTTCAGGGGCAAGTTGGATGGGGCTCTGGGCAGCCTCGTCTAGTGAAGTGTCCCTGCCCATGGCAGGGGGGTTGGAACTAGATGATCTCTGAGGTCCTTTCCAACCTAAACCATTCTGTGATCCTGTGATCTCCCTCGCTGAGGATTTACCAGTGCAACCCAGCATGAGTTTATTTTCTAAATAACTGTAGACAGTTTGATTCCCATTGGGAAGCTGTGACCATGCCTTTTGTGACAGAGCACAGTGCAGAGGCTCTGATCTTGGAGCTTGTAAGACACCATCTCCGCATGACTTAGATTTATATCTTTGTGGGAGCAGAATTACACAGGGGTGGAGGCAAAAAAAATGTGTCTTGGGGAAGTTGTTTCGTAGTGTCTCTTGGTCTCCTGGGAAGTGTGGGTTGGGAAGTGAGAATGAGTCCTGAGGCAGATGGATTTATAGCCCGTCAAAGATAAAAGAAAGATGCAATATAGAACAGCGTTGTGCTGGCTAATTATACGGCAGCCTGATTACTGAATCCCTCTCTTTCTACCCGGCCGTTTGACGTGCGTGTGAATACGTGACCACGCAAGCATTTAATTTTGTGCTTCCAGCATCAAAGGACATAAACGCAGACCCGTGTGTCCTCAGGTCACTATTTTGCATCACACGCTCCCTTTCACAGACACCTAAGGACGCAACATGACTTTGGAACAGCTTATGATAGCTGTATAAAACATACGGCGAGTGTGAAATTAATTACCTGTCCGGGGCTAACGCCAGACTTTAACGTTGGCAAGCGAAACCAGGCCAAGGTGAGCCAGGGACGTGTGCATAGATAGAACACAACTGCTGTTTAGCTCAACGGTAGAACTAATAGGAGGCTGATGCTGGCACAACTATCAGTGTCCTGTCTTCCTAATACACAGGAGCAGGACTGATAGATGAATTAAAAATGGTCCTGGAGCAAAACTGAGGTCTTTCTTTCCTGCTGGTTTAATTCTTTTAGATTGCTAATTCAAGACTGCCCAGGCTTTGATGAAGGGATGAAGGCATATGTGTTGTCTGCTGTCCAGAGGGCATTTACAGTACTGGGGAAGACTTAACTGCTTTGCTACTAAGTCACGTGGAGAACAGGGAGGTAGAGCATTTTGGATGATTCAGTTTCCTCTTTTCTAAAATAATTATCTCTTAATTTTGTAAAAAATATTCTCTCTTACATTTCTGAATTGCAACTTCGCAGGATGCAACAATATTTTTGGAAATAAGCGGTTTCCCTCAAGCTACAGTTCCTAGTTCTCGTACAGCTCTAGATTCACAGGATGTCTGTGGGTGAAAGTGAGAAGTAAGAGTTGGGAGAGAAGTTTCTGAGAAGTAGGTCATTGAGGAGGAACCATATTGGACTAACTGAGGTGTGGACAAAGACTTCAGCAATAAGGCTATTTTTGCACGATGATGCAAGTTGCCTGTAAACTCAATGAGATCTTAACTAAGTGAAGCTTTTTCTCTGAAGGGACAAAACATTCCTTTGCAGTTCTCCCACTCGCTTAAATAAATAAACTCAGGTCTTCATTCGAACATTAGATTCAGCTTTTCATACCTTCGTGGACCACTTAGGGACAATGTCAGTCCCTTCCACAGTTCTCAGTGACTTTGATGATCTGAGGTTACGTCCTTGCACTGCCCTGCTGCTCCTTGTCCTGCCTGAATGTCACTTCTTGCAGCACAAATATGCGACTGTTGTCAGAATAATAACCGTAATAGCTGCTATTCCGAGCTGGTTCCCAGTGAACTGTTTGGTTTCTGCATGTCAGTGAAGGAGGATGGATTGACACTTTTTTGCTTGCAGTGGGTAACAATTTGCTGTGTCGCAGAAACAAATATGACAGAATCCTTCACAACTCAACACGACTCTGTATAGAGTTAGTAAACGCATAGATACAGCAAACCTGGAATGGCAAATCATTATGTCATTGCTGAGAAATGCTCAGTTTTGCACTTGGTACCTGTATAGAAATTAAATCCATTAAAGGTGTTTTCCGCGGTGGTTAAGCACTTGCAACGTTGCCACCAAAGAGCTCAGTACTGGGTACTGCTAGTTAGGGTAGGAGTCTTAAAATAAGTGAAGTTTCCTTGGCCAAACCTATGCTGAAAACATTTATTTTGAAATAAAAACAGTATTTCTGCTCAGCCAGGTCTCTTATTATTGATGTGGATTTGAAGTCTCATGTGACAACAACATGGTTTTGTGATATTTCCATATGAGGCTGCAAACTAACCCAGCCATAGTAGCTTTTCACTTGCATGACCAAAGCAAGCTGCCATTGCCCAGTGTTTAGTGACATTTAAAAACACAGTCCTTTAATAAGAAGAAAGATACAGTGAAGAGTGGGGAGAGGAAGACCCTGCTGCTTTTTGTGTCCTTGAATTTCCTTTGTGGCTCATGCGGTTTCCCAGAACAACGCAGCCTCGCTCTGCAGTCACCAGTTATGCTCATGGTTCTGGAAGATGGTCCTCTACATTTGGCATCAATCCCTTTTTCTCACTCTTTTGCTTGGCAATAGTGGAATTTTTCTAACTCGGAGAAACTTGAGCCAGGAATCTCTCTTCCTCCACCTCACCCCAGTTTTGTCTCTGTGCATCAAATTACCGTTTCTTGAGAGGGACTGTGAAGCAAGGAAACATTTGCTGTCGCATGCCATTCTGTGTGGCATCGCTAACAAAGAGCTCGGTGTAAGATAAAGACTTTTAAAAACCCCAGATTTATCTCGAGGACTCATTCGGGGAAGGAGGACAAGATAGATTTTTTGGTGATTTTTTTTTTAAGACATCCAAGTCTATGCTTCTGATGACTGTGAAAGAAGCATGAAGTAAATGGCTGTTTTTAGCCAAACCCCTTTTTTGGGTGCATATTGCACATATGGCATCAAAGGAATATCAAGTGCTGCTTTCATCAAGTTACAGAGCAAAATGAAGGGGAAGAGAAGGAGTTGCAGAAGGAGGGTTTGGAGGCCGCAGAGCAATGGAGCCGGGGGAGTGCAAATTGTTTCGAGTTTATTTTTCAGTGTCTTGCACAACGGGTGCTCAAACTCAGCGAGTGCCTTCCAAGCCTTGGGGTTTAACTCAGCTGAGCACTTTGGCTTTGCCTACATTAATAAGCATTATTAGCATTAATCCCCCCATAACCATAAGAATTAGCCAGAATGAACAACTCGATGTGTATTACTAGGTGGCTCCATGCTGAATTGTTCCTGTGTCTGTAGCTTGCACTCGGGATGCACTTTGACAGCAGTGGCTTTGTCAGCAGCCACTCAGGAGGGCAAATCTTCACACTAACACTTGTGATTAGTTCTCTGCCAGGGTTTGGGAACAAGCCTTTGTCTATATAGTGTGGAAGTCTGCAGTAAACAGGTAGGGAAGAGCTGAGCTGAGGAGAACAGCTATCTGGTTACAGAAATGATATGCCTCCATGCTTTCAGCTTTCATCTGCAGTGCATTGCCTCATTGCCAGCATTTCAAACCTGACAGAGCTTTAAAAGGACTGAAAACTCACCCTTTAAAGGACGAGCTTTTTTTTTTTGCAGTTGGCAGTAGCAACAACCGAAAAACCTCGCAGCATCGATACTTCTCTCCCGGTGCTCAGCTTGCAGCACTGGAACACAGAGGGGCATATTTCAGCCAGAAAGACAAAAGCCACCCCTTTCCTGATGACACTGGCTACCTGGAAGCTGGCCGGCATGTGGGGTGAGCGGCAGGTCATGCTGGCTCCCTTCAGGCTGGCTGCGGATGGCTTGGCAGGGATTCACTGGCTGCAGTTACGCTCCCACTTCTGGCCTGAGTGACAACTTGGCAGGGCGCTCAGGTGCAAGAAGCAGAGCAGCAATCTGTTCCCTTCCCCAGCCCTCCTGCCTGGAGCAACCTTATTGCTTCACACTTGAGGCTGGCGCTCCCTCCCTGTCCTTTATTTGTGTGTGCCAGTGCCTCTGTGCCTTTCCCTGCGGTAACGGCATTTGGAAGACACCAGTGTTTGCTCCATCTGGCTCCTGCATCTCTTGCTCCTTCTCATGGCAGTAGGAATCCAGGATAGATTTTTAAAAAAATCAAAATGCCGTCACCACTTCTTCCTTCTGCTTTAGTCTCTAAGGAGTGATTGGCACTGAGGTCACCGTGACAGCTCCTTCTTGCTCAGACATGCCTGTGAGGATATGGAAGTCCACCTAAAAACAAGACGACCTGATCAAAGTGTTTCCTGGCCAGGCTTCCTGCACCCTTCTACCTCTAGCATCATAGAATCACAGAATGGTTTGTGTTGAAGAGATCTTCAAATCTCATCCAGTCCCACCACCGTGCTGTGAGCAGGGACATCTGCAACCAATGCAGCGTGCTCAGAGCCCCAGGGTCCAACCTGGGATGGTTGCTTCTTCAGGGATGGGGCTTCTCTCACCTCTCTGGGCAATCTGGGCCAGGGCCTCACCTCCCCTCAACATAAATAATTTCTTCCTCCTATCTAGTCTAAATCTCCCTCTTTTGGTTTAAAACCATCACCCCTTGTCCTGTCACAACAGCCCCTTTTAGTAGATTGTCTACCTATTGAATCCTTTAAGAACTGAAAGGCCACACTAAGTTCTTCTTTCCCTCATAAACATCCTCCTAGCTCCTGCCAGGCTGTCAAACCTGAAGCTACTTGGCTACTCACTTTTGTCAGAGAACGCCAGTTTTCAGCAGTGCAGTTCAGCCCATCCTAGGCCATATGTGTTTTAGCTGCAGAGGTCAGCGAAAGAAGTGGATAAGGGAGCAGACAAGGAGATAAAAGTCGTAGAGACAAGAGGAGCTGTTGTCAGGAGGTCATGTTCCATCACATGCAGTAGCCAGCATGTGATCATAACACGATAGTTGTTGTGAAGAAAGACCTAGCACAGAGCAGCTAATAGATGTGGGAAATAATCAGGGAGCAAACAGCATCTTGGAACCACTCATTTTTAGAGTGCGGCTTTTGCCGCTGATACTAATGTACCAAATGACAGGTTCTGCCCCTATTCTTTGATTAGGTATTATGCCAGGATTACATTTCCTAACTGAATTTTGATCACTGAAGAGCATTTGAATTTCATGGAGGGAGGGGGAAGATTCAAAAGAAAATAGTTTGGATTTCTTATCCCTAAGATTTCCAAGTGATCCAAGCCCTTTGTGCTGCGCCATATTCAGAATTAAATTATTCAGGAGTGTGTCCGGATTAGGCTGCAAATCTGCACTGTGTTCCTCGTGGTGTAATTAATAATTGAGATTTCAGTCTTATTAGTATTTTCTGAAATGCGCTGCAAAGTTAAACTATAATTAACATCACAATCAGTCCCACCATCTCCTTTCGTGCAAGTCACCGGGAGCAGAGTGACTCTTCCATTCTAATGACACATCCAAGGGAAGAACCAGGCTTACGGTGTTGCAAAACAGGCAGTAGGCTCCGTAGGCATTAAATGAGTGAGGGAATTCGTTAGTGCCGTGTTATGAGTTGCATTACGTGGGGGGAAAAGCGTGTGTTTGAATGGGCTTTGCAATGAGAAAGTAAAGATGAATACTGAGCAAAATGTGTGTAACAAATTCCTCTATAAGAGATAAAACCTCTTTAAGGCATCTGTCCTGTCTGAGGGATTAAAGTAGTTCTCTGCTGCACTGTAGGGTTTCCAGTGAGGGACCTGCACCACTCTCACGAGGGTATTTATTTCACATCATAATAGTCAGCTGGGGTTCTTGTAGCGTTCATACTGCTTTTTCTGTCTTTTCTTCTGGTCAGAACGCTAAAGAAATGGGGTGGTGTGCTCCTGGAGATTTAAATAATCTCCTAAATGGTGATCTTCCTGAGACGTACCTGATTCTCTGACCAAAACAGTGGACCCAACATGAAAAAATAGTGTTGGACTAGATGATCTTCAGAGGTCTCTTTCAGTCCCTACCAGGCTGTGATTCTTTGAGGTAAAAACACGTTCTTGCTTTGTGCTGCTCTGTCAAAGCTGGCTGATGGCCACTGCATAATGAAGCCACAAGCAATAAGGAAAAGGAATATGATCTGTACATGAAAATCCAAAACCTATTTGATAGGGTTTGATGATTGCATAGTGTGGACGCAGGATGAAGTTTCAGGGGATGAGGTTTCAGCTTCAGGAACCACTGCAAGTTTTCACGACCCTTTGGAGCACCGAGACATTGCTGGAACACGTGAGGAAGTTTAATGTCCCCTCAGGAATGCCACAAGGCAGTTTAACGTTTCCCTGAGGAATGACTGTGCTTTTCTATGCCATAAACCGGAGAGGCAAACTTGCTAATTTTGAGTGTTCTAGGCTAAAAAAAATATTTTCATCATAAAGGTGATCATGGCTCGCTTCAAAAATAAGTGCCAGTTGATTAATTCCTTGCTTTTTATCTGCCACGGGAATTTAGGCAGCTGAGGCCAGACCACAGGTAAGAAATTATCTGTGTGGCTTGAAAGTGGAAATGTTGTTGTGTCAGAGGCTGTATGAGAAACCAGGCACGGACACCCTGACAAGGGCTCAGGCCACTTTCTACTAAGTTCTACATTGAGTAGTTATGTGTGTGCCCTGGAGAAGAAAATGACAGTTGACCTGAGGTGTCAGAAGTACTCTTTCATATGGTACGGAAGCTGCTTTTATTTCTGTCTCCCTTCAAATGCCACCTAAATGGCAAAGTAAGTCTATAGCTAGTCTCAGATAAATTCACTTTAGCAGCTCCATGTTCATCTTCCTAGTACCTGAAGCCACCTTGTCAGATCAATACACCACAGAAGGCCCTTTACCTTATTTAATAGCTCATTAAATAACTCCCACTTTTTTTTTAACAGCTCCTTAGGTGATTCCAACTAATCTACTACCCTGAGCACTGCTTTGGTTTTCCAGCTATTTACAGCTCAGTGTTGTTACAGAGCACACAACTCACCTCGTATCTCAGCATCTTATTCCCTGTCTTGCTTTCTGTACAGCTCCTGAAAAACTCATCACCCAGGTACCAACAGAACCCAAAACTACCCTCCACCACTTTTGGCTCTGTCAGGTCTTATTGACTTTTTCAGTTAAATAAATCACCTTGGTGTTTAGCAACATGTACCAGGTTTAGCCAGAGCTGTGATTGATCATGTCTCACCCCTGACATACTTGCTAAGGGGAAGAGTTAGACAAGAGGTGCTTTGTTCCATAAATAAATAAGCCAATTGTTGCATCTGGTTGCCCATTTTCACAGAATGATAGAATCATTAAGGTTAGAAGAAACCTCCAAGATCATAAAGTCTAACAATCAACCCAGTACCACCATGCCCAGTAAACCATGTCTGTGCATTTTTTGGACGCCTCCAGGGGCAAGGACTCCACCTGGCCACTTTAGGAGAAGAAGCTGATACTAACCTGGCTAGTTCCTTCATTTAGTGGGTGGGTGGCCAAAGGTGACTGAGTGACCTGTGCTCCTCCAGTTGGTGGTGAATGGGCACCTTCACTTACTGACCAGTTGCAGGGCAAAACTGGTCTCTTAACCTGATTGCAGATAGGCTTTTCCTGTGAGCCGTGGAGCAGAAAGCCTCATCCCTTAGTGTGGTTCACAGCATACTCATTACTGTGCTTTATGTGTCTCAGCTGGTAGGCAAAGGCTCAACTCTTTTCATTCGCATGCAGGCTCTTCCTTCTTCTACAGCAAAATTCGCGTCTCTCCCAGTTGCAGGTAATATTTCTTCTTATATCGTGCTGTTTCTTTTGGGCTAGTGGAAGAAATAGATTCCTGGTTTCATACATGTACGTGCATGCCTGCATTTGCCCTCAAATGCATACATTTAGTTACGTGAATGTAGGGTCCGGTAAGTGGATGTGCCATAGGGAAGAGTCATATACTGGGGCAGGGACTGGAATACTGGAGTTGCTGGGTGGACGTCGCTGAGTTTCCCTTGTCTGGTGCTTCATACTGCTTTGGGTGTATGAATAAAAGCTTTGTTCTCCTGAATTTGATGGATGTATGGAAATTTCACTCTGTTATCTGTACAAGACAAAAAGTACAAGCAGTAGCAAAGCAGGAAGCCTTCCTAGGCTTTTCAAATTGAGGTGGCATCGGAGCTGTAAGGGGTTAGAAGATGAGCTTGGCATTAGGGGATAAGAAATTCTTATTTCCTCCCTTGGCTGCTGAACTTCTCACGGTGACCTAGTCCATAAAGAGAAAGGCGGTTTCCAGAACTACTATTTCCTTGGTTTGTCATTGCCAACAAAACATACTGGAGGCTAAATTGATAGAGACACATTTTACAGACCAGAGGAGAATGGGAAATGATGGCACATTGGGTGCCCTTCTGGGATTAGGACGCATGGCTGCGCAGATCCCAAGAGCAGAGCTCCTGCATCTGTTTGTGCAGGTAGGAAAGCTGTTGGACAAGGGCACCGCATGACGTTGGTGCCACAGTGTTATTGAGCACAGCCTGAACATACTTGGCAGCATCCCACAACCTTCTCTCCCACTACAGGTTTTCCCCTCATAGGAGAAATGTCTGTGGCCATGTGTTAATTTTTCTGATGGCTTCCAAAGTGTCTGGGGAGTGAAGATGGCTGGAGGGGGAAAAAAAAAAGAAGAGAAATAAAACTGCTGATCCCCGAATCACAGGCACAAAGTTTCATTCCTCTTCCCTACTCCTGTGTAGGCTACTTCCACAGAAGCTCCTCTTATACCTAAAGCTGATTTCCCATTGACTGATGTGTTATGCCATCACTCACACCAGGATAAAGCAGCTGCAAAGGTGTGGCATTACAGTTTGGTGCCATTCTTATTTCACTTCCCCTGATTTTGATGAAATTCTGTAAGGTTTGGGGCAGTGAGGAACTGGAAACCACTTGTGTGGCCATGCTTCTGCCTGCCTGCTGTTGTGCGCAGTAGGAAATGCTCTCAAAAGTCACTGTGTCTGGTTAAAAGCCGCCAATGAAGTTCAAACCGTAGCACAAGTCTGCTTAGCAAATTGGGTGCTCACGTGTGAATAAAGGAGGCAGGAATACTTGGAATACGTTTGGGAACGAGGAAGAAAAGACCATTAGCTATTGCACGTTGTCACTAATTGCCGATTAAGATAAAAATGTTAAAAATACCATAAAATTGAAAGTGCTGTAGTTCTACTGTGACTTGGAATGCAAAGCTGACAGAGAGTGAGCAGAAGCAGTGAAGCTTTTTTGAGCTTCCACAGAGCTGAAATCTCCAGAGATCTCAAGTAGGAGAATAGCTGGTCCAATGTGTGCATCTACATGGATTTAAAAATATCTGGAGGAGGCAACTGCAGTAGAAACAGGAGCTGCAGGAGCTGGAAAGTCAGCATTTGGTAGGCAAATTCCCTGATTTCCCCACGGGTGTTTTGTGTAGCTATTCTTGCTCTTGTTTATTTTATTAATTTGTTTAGAAGTCAACAACAGAAAACCCTTCTTTATTTCATGTGTCCCTCTATAGTTTTGCCTGGGCAAAACCACCCTCTAGTTTTCAACATGGGAAGCAGGGGAGCCCTTAGTTAAAAAAGCTTTACGTTGCTCCGTGTGTCCTCACAATACTCTGTGACAAAGATAGTCCAAGGAGATCAAATGATCGTTCTACAAAAATAGCCTCTGCCCTCCTTACATTCCCCTGCTGGATTCTGACACCCTTGTCATAAAGAGCCCCACCGTAAACTCTGGGGTTGGGGATGTGGCAGCTTGTGAGGTTTCTCTATATGAGGAGAAAAAAGGACAGAAAATCGCAGCCTTTATCTTGGCCTCAGCAGCTATAAAACCTCACCGTATTTTGTGGGATAATGGCAGGACAGCATCTGTTCCTTAAATTCCCTCTTTTTCAGCTCTAATCTTGTTTCCTTCTTAAACCAACACTTTGTAGGGATTTGTAGATGCTTGGAAGTTCCACACAACCTGGGATTCAGGTAGTCAGGGAGGAGAAATCAAATCCTGGAAAGCCAAGGAATGCGCAGAAATGGGTGGGAACTGCCTTAAAGAGGATTTCTGCTGGGGTAAGGGCCATGTGGGATAATTTCCCGCAGGTGCATTGGACAGTGTGTGCAGGAAAGGGTTCTTTCATTCATCTCCGGCCCAAATCCCTGATTGTTGCTATTCTGAGACCAGCTGATGGTCCAAGGGAAATGACTTAGTGGGCTCGCTCCAGGCTGATGAGTTCATTATGTGAAGGCATTAACGAGCTCAGCAAAGGAAAAAATGGTGGAAGGACTTGAACCTGGAGCCTGAACCTCCTTTCACCCTGTATCTCAGGGCTAAGATGTACAGGCAGGCTCAGAGAGAGCGAGCAGAGTGAGTGGACTGGTGTTGCAGCTCTTGTGAATTCGAACTTTTAGCCAAGAGGGTGGCAATGTGGTACATCCTACAAACATCCAGATAGTGAGTTGATGGGTGATGAAGGCGAAGTCTGCTTCAGCCTGGTAGTGTCTGTGGACCTGGATGTGACCAACTCTGTGTCGGGATGGTGCCTCTGACCACCAGCCTCCTGAATCGCATCCAGCTGCCCATGTCAGGCCAGGAGGAGTGGCAGCAGGACGTTGCTGGTGCAGGAGTAACATAGTGGGATCAGGCATTTTAAAACAGGGTGACTGGGCAAAAAAGAAATAGATGTAAAGCTAGAGGAAGATTATTTGACCTGTGCTACCTCTTCCACCGTGGGCTGCCACTGAGCTCACTGGGCTTGTGCTTCTGCCAGGATTATCAGATGCAGCAGTGCTGGGGTCAGCTCTGAGAGTATCTTTCTCCCAGCTCATTACAGAGCCTCAGGTTCTCAGTTTTCAGTTCCTTGCACATCTGAGAAAGGAGAGAAAGACAAGAGGTGCTGCCCAGGGGCAGCAGCAGCAGTGGCTGCTCCTACATTTGCTCCCCTACCCTAATGAAATCCATGCAAGAACTGGCTGTGTCTGGTGCTTGTATCCCCTTCTATAGGGACTCGTTTGCCTTGCTTACATCGTATGCTGGATTTAGAAGACCTCCAGTGTCACCATGGCAACAGTTTCTGCTTAAGTATAGGTGAGAATGTAAGTTAATTTTAAATAAGGTGAAATGAAGGAGGGGGTGAGGAAAAAAATAAAACTCTTGTAAAGCATCTGAAGCCACCCAGATCCGTCTGTCTAATCAGTTGTGTGAGAAAGCTTCTAAAGTTAATTTTGCATCCCCGAGGTGACATCCTCCTCATAACAGCAAAAAAAAGATGTTTCAGGGCTGCTTCTTTGGACCATCACTGCTTGCGGTGGTGGCAGAGGCGGGAAACCTTCATCTCCATCTCCTCTCTGTGGTTCTTCCCCTATGCATTGCCAGATCCGCTGCAAGCGGTGGGGTCAGAAGATGAATAAGACCTAGAAGCAGCACATACAGCTGGATGCTCCAAGGCTACGTGGGGTGGGTGATTAATGCAGTTTTGCTGCTGGTTGTTAGTGGGAGAGGTCAATATTCTGGTCCTTCATGTTGTGGCCCCTAGTCTGCCATCAGCTATTTCCTTAAAACCTGAACCAGACATATAAAAAAAGCAGTGATCGTACATGTGTTGGGGTGCGTGTACATGCATAGCTTTTGTGTTCCAGCAGTGCAGATTAAGAGCACGGAAAAGAATTCAATCTCCAAAATGGAAATATTTTGTTTATGATAAAACTATCTGGTGAAGAAAAAGAAATCTGTTTGCTAAAGCACCGATACGAGGAGTGCTGGTCCCAGAAGTCTTATAGATTGCCCCTCTTTGCTGTGTACCAACCCAGCTGGAGCACGCTTTCTCTCTCAGCTCAGTAATTGGTACTTATCACCATTGTGTGCGAGTGTCTAGTCCATTAAATAAATATCAAGGTACTGGTAAGAGATCCAGACGCCCACTTAAATGTTCACCGAGTCATTTAACGCTCTGTAATTCCAGCTTTGCAGCACTTTCTTTATATACACAAAGCACGGCTTCAGAGGAGGCAGCTTCAGAAGAAAGGTAGCTAATGTGGATTTGATCATGACACCGGTCACGCTTGTGCTGGGAGACTCACTTCCTCCTGACCAACTTGGCACCAGCAATGGGGGCTGAATCTTGTCAAACCTGACTAACAAGGGGATGATATTTTGATTTTTATCATAAGCAGTTGCCTGATAAATAGGTCTGGTAAATCTTTCGGTGGTGCCACGTGGCACAAATATCTGCGCCCACGTGTTTGTCCCTTCCACTTAACCTGAAAGCAGCGGTAAGTCTCTTTTCACACGTAACAACTCATGGAACAAGAGGAAATGGCCTCAAGTTACACCAGGGGAAGTTTAGGTTTGCCATGAGGAAAAACTTCTTCATGGAAAGGGCCATCAGGTCTTGGGACAGGCTGCCCAGGTTAGAGGTTGAATCGCCATCCCTGGATATGTTTAGAAGTTGTGTAGATGGGGAGCTTAGGGACAGGGTTTAGCGATAGCCTTGGGACAGCTGAGTTCATGGTTAGACTCAATGAACTTGAAGGTCGTTTCTAACGTAAACGATTCTGTGATTCTGTGATTTGAAGTGCTGCTGCCTCCTGGCCCATTCACAGCCAACTATTTACTAGAGACTGAAGTAAGATGCTGGTGCTGATTAATCTTGTAAAGTAAGACAGGTTACGCTGTAATCAGCAACGTAGACTTCTAAAAATTGCCTCTCCTTGCCCTGATTTTCAGAGATGCTTTTTCACTTCATGTCTCCATTTCATTTGTTTGTTCTGCTGTGAATCACTTCCTTGCTGCTGCTGCGGCTGCTGCCTAGCACAAGAAAAACCATCTCTCTTCTGGAGTCGGCAAGAGCAGATTTCTAGCACGTGAGCTCTCCAGTACTACAGAGGATCTGCGTAATGTTATGAATCACTCGTAAAGCTCTTTCCAACTCTCTACTCAGTTGCGTTTGGTGAACTGATTTATGCTTTTGCTCGTGTTAACGATGAGATCGTGTATCTCTATGCAGACATGAGATATATGCAGAAGGCTTAATTAATTAAAGAGTACCATGTGATCCCAAGCCAGTCGCAGTTAAAATCACAGGGTAAGAAAGGAGGTGGTGACTGCCATAATGGAAATTAGATTTCTGAAGCCATCTGGATTACACAGTGTGTTCAGCCGAGCTACTGATGAAGCTCATGGCTTTCTGCCTGCCTCACAAAGGGGATGCTCCTCAGCGTTGTGTTGGTGTGGTCCGTGTTTTAGCAGGTATTCGTGCAGTCAAAGCAGTTAACGGGCAACTGGAATATGAGAATTCTTATCTTCTTGGGGTAGCTAATATGTCGTTGGGAAGCATCTGAAGGATGGAAAGTAAAGCACTGGTGGGATGAATCAAGTTAGAGGCCTTAAGTGCAAGGACTGGCGTGAATGGACAAACTCGGGGGCTGCACACATCTGAAGGTCAAATAGAAGGCAGTGAGAATGATGTTATGAAGAAAGACTGAGAGATTTGGGGTTGTTCAGCCTGCAGAAGAGAAGACTCTATGGAGACCATAATGCAGCCTTTTACTGCTTAAAGGAGCCAGTAAGAAATCTAGGGACAGACTTTTCAGTATGGGCTGTTGTGAGAGGACAAGGGGTGATGAGTTAAACCGAAAGGGGGAGATTCAGACTTGTTAGAAGGAAGGAATTTTTTATGCTGAGGGTGGTGAGACCTTGGCCCAGATTGCTCAGAGAGGTGAGAGAAGCCCCATCCCAGGAAGCATCTCAGGTCAGATTGGACCTTGGGGCTCTGAGCAACCTGCCTAGTTGCAGATGTCCCTGCTCACTTCAGGGAGGTTGGACTAGACAAGCTTTTAAGGTCTCTTCCAACCCAAACCTTTATGTGACTCTATGAAAGTCTGTAGCATCACTTGTCATCTTATTTCTATTGTAGGAAGTGATGAAAAAAGGGAAGTAAGGAGAAACATGGAACCGTCTGGACAGGGTAGCAGAGAGTAACAGACAGAAAATACCTTAACTGAAAGCCAGTGTGTCTGCTATGTTGTCCCACTCATGGAAAAAGAGATGCTTTCTGTTACTGTATGTTTTGCTATTTGCTGGAATAAGGTATTCATAAGCATTGTCATAGTGTCAGACTATAGAGAGTGTTTGGTGCCTTTCCTCTGCAGCAGCTTATTCCATGTGTAGGAATTTGAACGGATGCAGGAGCTTACTGAATAATTTCCACAGCACCTCTTTCATTATTGCTTGGAGAGATGGAGAGCAGAGGTCATCTTGAATCTGTAGGAAGTGCCTGTGTCTTAAAACTAGTCACAGAATATGGAGAAAATAATTCCCTAAAATACTAATTAGTTGGAGGACACGTAGTTTGTCAAGAAAGCAAATAGACAGGAGCACGTGAACAGCAGCTTGGTGATGCTTGTGCACGTAAAGTAGAATATTGATTCAAAGCAATAGATTTTGCCCAGGTGATGTTTAGGGTGTAATGGTGCAGAAAAAGCAGAAGTAATTTGTCATTTGGCTTTCCAAGCAGGCCAACATTAGTGTTTATGCCAAATTACACCGCATAGGATTTTCACAAATGGGAGCCCACTGAAGAGAAACCGTTTTCCCAAGGAAGAGATGTGTCCCCTTGGGTGTTCCTGCTCCTCTCGGCAATAAGCCCTTGAAGAAATCCACACGTACTGCTCCAATACTGAGCTACTTTCCATGCAACACTCCCTTGTGTGTTCTAGATGTGCTGCTTATTTAAAGACCCGTTGTAAGGATTCATGTTGCTTGTGAGAGTGCTGGCAGAGTTTTGCAGAGTAACTGCACGTCGCCTTTGCAGTATTTCTGTCTGTAGCTCCCCTTTTGTGCCAGTAGAATTAGCAAATGTCTCTTTGTGAATCATCTGAAATTATTCACTAGCTCTAAGTTATCATTCTTTTGAACAGAGAGTTAGAAAAAGCACTTGCCCTGTTGCACAAGGTCAGAGATCGTGCCTGCCTCATTCTCTGTTGCTGAGCCCATCGCAGTGGGGTTAACAGTGACTGATCCAGACTTGCTCTACTTTTGTAGAGGGCTTGAGTTTTGTTTCCTGCTCACTCACTTTTAGATCATCCCGTCACCTTCGAATGAGCCTTTCCTTTCACTGAAGTGAGCTGCCAGCTCTGCTCACTTCTCCAAATCCAAGGTGGAGAAGAAGGTTTTTGGGTTTTGGTGCATTGTTTCCCGGAGCAGGTCAGATCATGTTAACTGCACGCTTACTCCCCATGCCCCGCCTTTGCTTTGCAGCACTCTGTGAGCCATCACACTGCTGTGCCAGCAGCATTCGCGCTTTTCTTCAGTGTTTGCAGCACAATTCCACGTTGAGGTTCCTGAAGATACTGTCCTTCCAGCTTGCATTCTTTCATTGTATATTTTCTTTGGTCCAAGACCCTCCCTGGCTTCAAGGAATGCATTTGTATGACCTGGAAAGCAAAAGGGATGTTGGAGAAGAGCTCACCAAGCAGATTGACTGAGAAGGCACTTGTTCTCTGTGCTCACTTGCTGACATTTGAGTCCTGCAGGACTGTGGGCAGGTGTCTTCAAGAAGCAAAACCCAAGGAGGTCAAATTACTGTCTGAATGATACGGTAGGCTGGTTGCTAAATAAGGCTTCCAGTGGCACTAGTCCTGACACTCTATCTGCATCAACATACCAAAGTATCTAGTGAAGGAGGTCAGCTTTCTTCTCCCTTGGCCTGTTCCCTCCTCACCAGAGACTGAAAGCAGGAAGAACCTTTAAATATCAAAGATCTGATAAAAAAGATCAACAACAAACTTTGAGTAAAAAATTCAGATGTTTTATTGAAAATTACAGCCAAGGCTTCAATGCGAAACCCAAATCAAGAATTCTGGGCAAACTTTTACTGGGTTCTTATGCCAGCATGGTCCCAGCTGCTCTTCCTGTTCTGTTACAGCCTTTCCTGTCATGAAATCAAAGAATGACGTGAAGGTCTCTTTCACACATAGCATCTCTGCACCTCATTTATAGAAGACAGGGGTGGGAACTCGTTGGTTTTATATCCACATGTATACAAATCCAATGGTTTTGAGCTTGCGTTTGTCTTTTCTCCTTTACTTTCCCAGAGAACATAAAACTTTATGAGAAGCTAAAGTAAAAGAGGGAAACGGAGCAGTTTAAGACAGTGTACAGTGTTCTTTCCATGTTTTTTTAGATTTCTCACAACATGTACCGAACGAAGTAGAAGCAGTTGAGATGATATTTGAGTTTGAAACTGGATAATCAAAACTATGTGTTCCCAGAAAGCATCAAAACAAAATGTTCTCAAAATCGACCCTGTTCTGTGCTACATTTAGCTGTCCACAAATTGGCATTTCCTGCTTAAAATATCATTAAATTGCAGTTAGTGTTGCGATTCCCTGAGATTCCCAAAGCTGCTGGGTGAGTTATCCAGCTGTCAGGTTCATGTTTGCCCTCCAACTGCATCAGTATTTTGTGTTGGCATGGGCACCTTGAGCACCACACGCAACTGTTTTCCATCCCCAATGCTTTTGGTCCCAGTTTCCATTGGAAGCAACTAAGGCATGGCAACAGACAGATCTCTGATGTGACATGGAGAGCATCTAGACAGCAAGTTCCATACTTCAGTGCTTTTATTATCAGAAACTGCAGATTTCAGGCTACAATACTGAGCTGAACAGTTACAACAGTGAGGGAATGTAAATTTTGGTTGTAAATGAGCACTGTGGCTCATGACATCCAACTGAAAGAGAAATAGTAGTGGTGCCTTGAGATGGAAGGTTAAGGGATCGGGCAGAGCTCCGCACAAATGCCCCTTCATTTGAGTGCTGAGGAGTTTTTAACACAAGCCCAGGCTGAAGCTCAGCAGAGCCTGACTTGTTTATACTCTCCACGGAAATTTGGTCTTTTTGTGTGGTCATCCAGTTGCCTTGAGCTGCTCAAGATTGATGTTGCATGTGTCTGGCTTCATCTTGATCTACTACAATTGGGCTAGTGGTTGGACTCAATGATCTTGAAGGTCTTTTTCAACCTAAACAATTCCATGATTCTACATGACTGGTGTGATTTAACTCAGCAATGAAGACGTATCTTTGGATTGAAAAACTGTTGAGGAAAGATCAAACCAGGCCACAGAAAATACTGAGAGATAAAACTAACAATTCACTGTTAGCTCCAGATGCTTCTAGTAAGGGCTAAGGATTAAAAGTTTATCCTGATGGTCCCTTCTGTCAATCTGCATGATATATCCCTATTTAAAATAAACATTTTCTTTTGTTTTCATGTTTTCTGACACTGAGATTGGTACCATCATCTGTGCACGTGGTACAACCCCCTGTGTTTTTGCAGGATGAATCCAATAGGATCTTCAGTGATGATTCAGCTGTTTGTTCTGCAGTGTCTTAAATTCTGTGGATATTTCAATTAAAATGTCGTAGCCAGGAAGCTCTGTGACCTCACGTCTGTCAGATTGATTTGACAGAGACAGTTTGGCCTTGCACTCATTCTAGTGAGTGTGGAAATGCAATTACATGTCAAACTCTCTGAGATCTTCAGGACACTCAGAACGTTGTGCATCAGATGGATACTCTCCTGGTCTCTCCTCCCAGTTTTCATCTAGGTACACCCAGCACTTCCTCAATTTTCACTGTGTCAATTAAATGTCATTAAAAACGTGTTTAACGAGAAACTTTCCAGGTCTCTTGCTGTTCAGAGAAAAATCAGTTTCTCCCTTATAATACAGACTGAAGTAAAGGATGCCAAAAATACCCGCTAAAAATATAATGAAAGTAGCTTCTGCGACTCTCACGTACATGGCTGAGTTACATCAGTGAATAGGCTCCATGTAGTATTAAAAGTCCATTATCCTTTACAAAAATCAAGCCTGTTGGTTGAGAAGACGTGTCAGGTTATATTTTAAATGGGATCTATGCGCTTTTTTTACAAGACCGATACAGAAAATGGAGTGGTGTTCTTTCATTAGAAAACACAATGATCCCCATAGTCTTCTGACTTCCTGTGGAGACCATTAAGGACGTTTGTATTAGGCTTTACTTTCACACATTTTCTCAAGGAACATTTAACATACATGCTGGTGTGATTTTGGAAAACAAATGATTAATTGTTTTATAGTGGAAAGAAAAGTCTTGAGTGCAATTGCTAAATGTTTTTGTATTTCCTACTTAGTAGACAAAGCCAGGATTAGATTCCACGTTAACAGATCTTCAAGGTGGGGGTTTGAGACTGAGATTTCCAACAACTTTTCTGGGCATAAATGTTGACTCTTGACTCTGATACAGGAGCTACCTTTCCTTTTCGTTTGTCTGATTTCCACACCTGTTACTGGTGCAGGGCAGTATTTTTCAGGGCTGGGTGATATTAGCGGCAATGAACATCCTGGAATTGCAGTGTGATCCCTTTGATGTTCTAGTCCATTCTTCTGCACATGATTTATGAACTTCTTTGTGTTTTCCTATGTGTTTTGTCTGGAGAATGGAATGCAGTAAAACAGCGTATAGCAGATGGATGCTGAATGGTTCGGGTATCACTCGTTTAGTTACTCATTAGTAACTATAATAGTATCGGTAGCTATTCTTAATGCATCCAGCTGTGCTAGGTAGATACTTTGTGGTGCCTAATTGATCAAAGGATGTTGGCTATGACAAGAAGACTGTTGTTGTTATTTCCAACCTGCAGAATCTTTTAAGACCACTACAGCACGTAATCTTGACTTTTGGTCAGTGAAAGAGGCATCTTTGGTAGCTCAGGATAACCGTCACTGTTTATTTTTCGTTCCCTTCCTCATGCCCTGGCCCTTTCAAGTGCTGCACGCCAGTGCCACTGCTCCAATTTCAAAGGAGCAATGCCAAGCAACAGTGAAGCATGGCGTCACCTTATTCTCCGTGCTTGGTTTCCCTTTCAGTTCATCATTTTGTATCTTCTCTCTGCTCTTTCAAAGACAAGAAGGCTACACCTGACGGATGGATGCCTTTAGGGTTTTTTTTCTCTCTTAATCTTTTCTGAAAATTCCCTTCAGTCAGAAGTAGATTGTGGTCGCAACAGTTGTTTTACGTTGCTGGATTTGACCTAATGTGAGTGGTAAGCAGCCGTCTTCTGCTTATGTGCAGTCAAAGTCAGTGCACATCCTTAAATTCCAAGATGGGATCACACACTTTCTCTTGCTGTAATCCGTAAAATGTGCTGCCAGCTGCAGTAGGTCTGTTCATTCTAGGGAAAGTGGTTCATTTTAGGGAGGTGAGGATCTGGATTGCTTCCCTTGTGTTGCAGGCTGCAGGAAGGAGTGTTGTATCACCTCAGCTTTCAGTAGAAACCTCACAGCTCACTTTTCCGACAAAAGTATCTGATTTGAAATATGCTGATACTAGGGAACATTGATAACCCCCGCCAGAACTCAGTGTGAGTGGCAGACACTGCTCAGAGGCTGCAAGAATGTGGATACAAGAGGTCAAACAGTGGAACCGCATCGGTGGAGCAGCCTGACGAAGCTTAGGTCAGGGGTCCCTCTCTCTTCTCTGGGCTGGAGAGTGGTGAGCAAACAGATTGAGCCTGTTCTTAACCTCTGTGCTGATCTGCCAGCCTGTCATCAAATACATTCATCCACTAAATGAGTAGATGAGAGGTTGATTGGTGATTCAGAGATGTGTTTATTCAAAGATCTGTTTACCTGTAGCTACACACAGCTTTCTGAACTCGTAGAAGATCAAGAAATTCAGTTCCCCATAGGTACAAAAGTGTGAGATGGTGACATTTGTGTGGCAATGTGCTTAAACCCTTTAAAAGTATTACAAAGCTTTGTGGTTTAAGTTTCCTTATTGGTGGAGTCTGCAGTGATTTGACCCTTCAAAGTTTATTTTCTTTCCGTACTAGAGCGTGCTGTGGTGTGTGTTCTCTGCTTGCTGCATCGCCAATCACCACTAAACCATGTCCTTCATGACTCACAAAAAGCTCCTACATAAAAGCAACAACCCTTAAAACAACCAAATGGCGGTTGCTTTGTAGAGAGGTCTTGGTGAAACTACATTGTCCCAGCTTGAATGATGAACCCCTGGAAGAAAAACTGGAGTCAAAGGAATTGTTTAGAGCTAATACACAGGTAACGTTGGCTCATTTTGTTTTGTGGCAATTATGATAAAATTACCTTCAGATTTCTTCCAGTACAGATGCTGTGGTTAAGCAGAAGAGACTTGGTTTTGTTCTTTAGGCTTCATAGAATCGTTCAATGGTTTAGGTTGGAAGGGACATCAGAGATCATCTAGTTCCAACCCTCCTGCCATGGGTAGGGACACCTCTCGCTAGACAAGGATCATAGAATCATAGAATCATTAGGGATCAGAAGGGACGCCCACGCTTCTTTCATCCTCAGTGCAGTAAGTGAGAAGGAGAAGGCATGATCCTCTCAGTCAACAGGAATTTTGTCATGGACTTTAGTGGAATTAGGGCTTGTGTGTGGTAGATCAGCACTTGCCCAGTCATCTCATGCGTCACAGCTGAATGGAACAGGATGAGAAGAGAAATCCAAGAGCCCAATATTCTTTGGCATCTCCTGGCATAAGATACTCGATTGCTTAAGTGGGTTGAATGTCTTAATCATGCTGTTACTAAGTACAGGTTGTTATTCTTTGGGTAAGTGAACTGGTTGCTAGTTAATGTGTTCTGAATAATAAATCACTGCAGACACTGTTGCAACCTTATCTCTAGGTCTATTCAATATTAAATTCAATTCAATATTCTATATTCAATGTCATCCTCAGGTTTCAGTGGGAATGGCATGTGGGAACTAGGATCTAAAAATGTCCCCGTGGTTCCTCTGATCTCCTGCAGTCCTGGGATCTTTTAATGAACCCTTTCATCAGGCTGATCCCCTAATAGTCAGTAACTCTATCCTCAGCTGGTTCTGAGCTCACACAGCTTATTTCTTCACTCACTCTTCCTTTATCTCTTTTCTTTTTAAAGCAAGAGGCAAACAAATGGGATAATCTTGTGCAGTCTCTGGATGGCACGTGAACATTTCCTAAAATACAGCTCAGCAGTTGTCAGCTGTTTCACTACAGGGATGCTTCCTATTAGTTCCCAGGGTTTTTAACTTCACTTTTGTCTCCTTGAATAATGAACCTCTGGAAATACCATGAACTGGAAATACTGAGACCCCCAAAACCCTGTATTGTGTGTTTTAGAAAGCATTTTGTATGTGGGAAACCTGTGGGGGTTTTGTATGACTGCGATATCCTGTCTGTCTTCCCTGTATGAGTAGTATAGGTAAGACCAACTGAGTAGCACAGGATGTACTTGAGGCCAAACCAATATCATCAGTTTGAAGGTAATCATAGAATGGCTTAGGCTTGAAGGGACCTCAAAGACCATCTAGTTCTAAACCCCCTACCATGGGCAGGGATACCTCTCACTAGACCAGGTTGCTCAGAGCCCCATCCAACCTGGCCTTGAACACTTTCGGAGATGGGGCATCCACAACCTCCCTGGACAACCTGTTCCAGCACCTCACAGGTAGGAATTTAGTCTTAAGACCTAATCTAAATGTCGCTTCTTTTAACTTCAAACCATTCCCCCTTGTTCTATCACTAGAGTCCCTCTCCAGCTTCTCTGCAGGCCCCTTCAGGTACTGGAAGGCTGCTCTAAGATCCCCCCAAGACCCTTCTCTTCTCCAGGCTGAACAACCCCAACTACCTCAGCCTGTATTCAAGGGAGAGGTGATCCAGCCCTCTGTTCATCCTTGCAGCCTCTTCTGGACTCACTGCAACAGTTCCATGTCCTCCTTGTATTTGGGATCCAGAACTGGGTGCAGCATTCCAGCTTAGGTCTCATGAGAGCAGAGCAGAGGGAGAGAACCACCTCGCTCTAATCTCCTCCAAGCCCAATCTTGTTTTATGAAGCTAAGCAGGGTTGGGCCTGGCTTGTACTTGGATGGGAGAGAGTACAGGTACACCTGGTGCTGCAGGCTTACCCTGCTCTGGCAGGGGGGGTTGGACTTTGATGATCTTTCGAGGTCCCTTCCAACCTGTAACATTCTGTGATTCTCCTCTGCAAATCACGGGAACTTAGTAACTCGCTGTGCTGTGACACCTGAGTACGCTACTGCTCGACTTGCCCATAGCTGTGTGTTCTTTCAGGCTGTGCTGATTTGTAGTTCCAGCTCTCCTGAGAGATGATGTCAGCCTCTAACCAGAGAGCCAAGCTGGCATTGGGCCGTAGGGGCACAGCCAATCTGCCTTCCATATTTTTCCCTTGGCTTTCAGGCATTGTGAATGATATGTTCAAGGCAGTCTGAGAACCTCAGCACGAGCAGGGTGCGCTTTGCGGTCCTGAAGTTGGCTTTCACGTTTGCATAGGTCCAGTGCCCGGCAAGGAATCTCTTAAGTGTGAGAAAAGATTGAGTGACGTTATTTGTTTCTTTATTTGTGTGATAGCTCTTGACACCATGACTGAAGACTGTGATTTTGACACTGACATACGCATGCAATTTTTTCCTGAGAGGCAGGAACCAAATCTGTCAGGCTCTTGATGAGCATTATGGAGAGAAAGACACCCAGGGTAATTTAATTAGACCCCAAGAAATAACACAAACCAAAGGACATTTTCTGGTTGTCAGGGACTAAATTCATCTTTATAACCAGCAAAAACCCCCACCCTGACTCAGAAACTCCTCTGCCCTCTCATCACCTCTGAATTGCTTTTGCTCTGTGATGCTGACGGTTCCCTGACCCTTCTTAGAGATTTTCTTCAAAGTCCTCCTCAGACATTGTAGATCCAGAGCACACCTAAGGAAGTGAGGAAAGAAACGGCCTTGTGCTGTGGTCCTATAAAGAATGATCCAGGTCCAAAGAATAATGCAGAGCAGCTTCAAGATATCTAAATTACCCTGACCTGCATTAACCACCGAGGAATGGGTGCAATAATAAATAATGACACAGGTACTTGGGAATGGCTGATTCTTTCTCAGCTTCCTTATGGTTCCCAGCTCTGGAAGATGGTGTAACACTGCCACGGTAAGTTATGGATTATCTGTAGATTTGCACTTTGTTAGTTGAGTTCCGTAATCTCCTGGTCTAGGTGATCCTGCTCTGACAGGGGGATTGGACTAGATGATCTTTCGAGGTCCCTTCCAATCCCTAATGTTCTGTAATTCAGTGGGACTGTGATTCAGACACTTCCAAATACAAAGCTGCTGTAGAAGGGGAAGCAGGAATTTTCTGCACGTGGGAGGTTCTTTCTCTTCTGAATAAAGCAAGGGCTTCTCATGAGCAGAGCTCAGTGTGTCCCTTTACTGAGTACATAGGAGTTATGCAACTTGCCTACTTGGGATACAGTATAGTTACCATTATTAATAATTATATGTAAAATAGTTCATTAAGCCTCTATTTTACAAAAAACCATTATACTAACTAACTAAAAATTATGTTCAATGACCCATCTGCTAATTACCAAAATCAGAATTCACCCTCCATCTGCTCAGAAACATACACAAAGCAAGGCACTTAAGTCATCAAAGAACAACTGATGCAAAACCAACAGTGATGGATGCAGCTTTGTGAGCTGCACCCGTTTATCACCAGGAGTAGAATCATATCAAATAAACAGAGTTAATTTGTGCCAGGGAAAACTGATACACAAAATCTTTCTGGTCTTCTCAATGTAGCATCTTTTTCATCCCCAATGCAGCTGATTTACGCTTTCTATTATGTGGGTTCTGTAATTTAGAAAATTAAAGCTGCATCCTGTCCTTTAAGGGTTTCATTGATGGGACTGGATGGAGAGCTGGTATCTGGGCAGCTGAGGACAGTCTTAACATGCTTGCTATAAATACAGGGTATAGAGTAGGTCTAAATATAGTATATGGAGTAAGTTAACCTATTGTTCACCTGTGCAGTACAAATATAACTGGAGCCCATAGTGCAATATGTGCTCAGTCAGCTCTGTGTAGGTTTAGGGTATAATATTTTCCTATTTTCTAGGCATAGATGTGCCTCAAAATGTTAAACTTGAATTTATAGAAGCCAGGAGGTAGCTTTGAAAGGGGATTTTCTAATAAATTGGGCAGCCAACATGTTTTATGAAGTTTTGTAGGTAACATGTGACTAACTCACCATTATTTGGTGAAGGGATTGAGCAGAGGTTGGAGAGGACGGAGTGAAATGTGCAGTAGGTCAAAGCTTGTAGTATCCAGCACCATTTGGGAAGCTGGATGCTATTTGCAAGTGCAGACTTGGGCACATTTAGGAGGAAATAAATAAGCCCAAATTCTCTTATTTACACTAAAAATTTGCTTGGAAATGGAAAAAGCATTTTTTAATCTTTACACATATTTTGCTTCTTTGCATCCTTTCCAGGAAGGAACAATTTGTGTGGCCATTAATGCTTATGTAGAGCAAGCAGAAGTCTGCTGTGGGCTGGCTGTACCATGTAGAAGCTGCAAGGTGACTCCTCAGCAGCTTGCAGGCATTGATGACCACGGTTTTTAACTTCTTGAGTCAAAATTTGGAGAGTGATTGGCATGTGTGAAATTAAATCAGCAAAAGCTTACAAGCTTATTGAATCACAGCGCGAGCAACAGCAAAATGATCTTCGGCAAGTCTGATGTTTTGACAAAAATTAATGTCTATCCATATTCTACTGAAATGAGGGATGAAGAAAGAAGCTTTTGTTTCTAAACCAGTAGAGCACAGCTATATGTTGAGCTCTGAACGAGATGGAGCTCACAGGGCAATTATAAATAGGAAAGAAGTGGATGTTCTCAAAGGGTAGGTACAGTTTCATAATTTATTTTTTCCCCCTCGAGAATTACTTAACCCTTGCTACTGGTGATACCGTAGCTTAGGTGACACTGAGCAGTTTGTCCCTGGTCACCGGCACATTTCTGCATCTCAGCCATCATTTGGATACATCAGAGAAATATATTGGGAGAGTGAAGGGAATAAATACGACAGAAGTTGGAGGCAAGTTCATGGGTGCTTCAAGTGAACATATGGTCCCAGTGTTTTAGATTAAACCAATTTTGTACATTAAACTACCATTCATCAATAACAAACGAAGTCATTCATACCTTCAATTTAAGTAGGATTACTTGCGATTTCTTTTAGTACCGTTTTTGGTAGTCATCTCAAGAGGAAAGATTTCTGTGAACAACAGGCAGAAGGTGTTAAATGCTGGGGAAGACTATTTATTGGGTTTTTTATTTCTGTATGACACGTACACGTATGCGTGTGTAATGTTGAAGATGCCTGGCGCAGCAGTTAAAAATACTCAGCAATGTAACCCGTATCCTTGAGGTGTTTACAGATGCACAGAAGTGATTTTTCTGTGGAGGGTTCATTAATGAGTAAAGATTCAGGTTAGCTTTGCCCGGATAGTTTCTAGTGATTTATTAAGTGGACTTGCACATGTCTATGGCAGAGGCCATGATTCCTCAGGAACACTTTAGGACAGGACTTCTGCACACAGAAAGGATAAAGTACAAATCATTCCTTCTCTTCCATAATGTGTTCTTTCAAAAACTAGTCCAGTAAGAAATGACTGGCTGAACCCACCACTGTTTATCCTAATGAAACTTTATTAAAATACTGAGTGCTTTTGGAGTCGTCGAGCTGAAATCATACTCTCTCCCCCAATTAACCTTTATCGCGAGGAGTTTCCCTCTCTCTGACCCAGCTCTATCTGCTGACAGCATCAAGCTTCAAATGTAGATTGGCAGGCTTAGTAATGAAATCTCAAGAAAAGACTGTTTCTCCAGGGGAAAAGATGTTATTTTAAATTGAGGGAGTGCTGAAGGGAAACAAAAATGCAACCGTGTGCAGGACAGGTCTTGCTTAAATGCTGGGCTCAGGCTTTGACATTGTGTGGAATTAAGTCAAAAGCATGAGACTCATTTGGGGAAAGTCTTCCCATGTGTATTTAGCAGCAAGTGACGTTGTATTGCCCTGGTTCAGTAGCAACACCTTGATTTTGCACCAAATGCAAAGTGATTTCAGTGTCCCTGGTTCATCTCATGTCTCCAGCCTTCTGCTTCTAGGCACCATCTGCCTATGACTCGTTTTGGGACAGGTCCTGTACAGGGTTTAGAGGTGGTTCCATAACCCTATATTGAATTGCTGTCATGCTTCAGTCCTCAAACCCTGTCATGGGGTTCTTGGAAGTTACCCAAACAACTACTTTTCTTCTAGATTTGCTTGCTTATCTCCTTGCAGTCTAAGTGAAATAGAAAACATGTCTGTTCTCATACACAGGAGTTTATTTTCATTGATTCTTTTCCTATCTTTATATGAGAATATTTTATCCTACAGCTTAATTGATAGCTGACCTTTCCTCCATCTGCTCTAAGCCAGGGAAGTACCGCAGTTCTCTTGTAATTACATCTCTGCCACAAGGTATTTTTCTTCTTTTAGGAGATCAAAACTTGTATTGACAGCAGGATGCAGGCCCTTCAGTATCTTAATCAAGGAGCCCACTATGTCTGTCTGAGGCTTTACCCTGCCAGCGGGAGCTTAATAGTCTACTGGAGATTATCAGTTGCTCGGAAGAGCTAACTAGCCCCAGGTTATATCAACCTGTCAGACAGGACATTAACTGAGGGCAGCAACTCTTCATTAATTGTTTATGCAGATGGAAAGGTGGGTATTTTCTCATTTGACTTGGGCAGTGCAAACCAGCCTGGATCAGCCATTGCAATTACAGGATGTTAATGAGGAAGTGAAGGGAGAGTGGGTGGCTTCGGGAGAGCAGTTGTGAGGGCAGCAATGACAAAGTGGTGTTCTGGTTCTCACTGCAGCCAGTGGTCAAATCCCTGATGATTTAAAGGGGAGAGGGAATTGTGCTCCTGGCTGAGATCCACTGTTGGGCCATGATGGAGTGATGTTCTGTCCTATGAGGCTGAGAGAGCAGCCTGTACTTCTTTCTCTGATTGTTCTTGCTTCAAACATTTCGGTTGCTAAGGATGCATGAGAAGCTGAATGTTATACCCCTAGAAGAGATGATGTGTACTATTGCACTTGAAATCCTCTACTAGCCGCAGTCAGAGTGGCCAGAGGGGCTGAAGGAAGTCTTTCAGCATTTACCGTAGCAAGCTGAATGGCCTGAGACATTTGAAGTTCCTCACGTTGAGCTTAAGGATGTGTTTTAGTGCTGGGCTTGGAAGAGTTGAGTTAATGGTTGAACTCGATGACCTTGCAAGTCTTTTCCAAGCTAAACAGTTCTTTGATTCTATGATCCATGCCCCTACTTCATCTATTTACGTAGACAATTCTTTTCCTGGATCTTGAGCGCTTGCACTCCCTTTAGTGAATGTGTAAATGAGTCCGCTGCAGAGGATGTACCATAGGTAGCTCTTCTTATCCTTCAGACAAGGACATTTTCTTGCTGTGAACGATATCCTCCCCCTTTTCCCCTCAAAAGCATCTATTTGTTTGATAAATTTCATTAATTAAAAGCAAACATTTGTCTTACACCTGCCTAACAAGGCCAGACCTCTGCACTACATTACTGCAGCTGGGGTAAGACTTTCCTTTTGTTTGCCTTTCACGATTTTTGCACTGAGCCCATCAAGTGACAACTAGTCTTGGGTTGCACATCCAAGAAAACAGGCTGGGAGGGAAGGAACAAGAGCAGAGCAATAAGGATGCACAAGGGAATGGTGACTCAGCCATGTGTGTCTGAGTTACATCCTGGATCTGTTCTGTCAGGTTTAGGGTCGGGGTGTTTGGGGTTTTTCCAGTATTTTTTCAACCCTAGCTGCCAACTGATGCTTCCTTTTCTCCACTTTACAGAGTGAACTGTGTGGAGAGGGGAGGTTTTTCTTTAGCATGGCACTGGTGATGCGACTGGTGACATACACTGTAGGCTGAGGTTAAGTGCAGCTAACTGGTTTGATCAATAAGAAATACAGAAATTCATGGAAATAAACTGGACATATCCTAATCTCTCATCTTTAAGATAGTACACATGAAACTAATTCTCTACCACAATATCCTCCAAACTGTAGTTCTTAGAGAGCTGGGAAATGGATCACAGGATTAAAAATCCAGGTATGCCAAATGTTTTATTACTTTCTGTTGTTTGAAGGAGGCAGTGTGGGAAACACTGTGCCTGGGATGCATCTAGGATGTAGGATATCGGAGCTTGACCATGGTTCTGGCTTTTCTGTTTTACTGGTTATATATCAAGTAAGTACTGAGGTGGTTCTAAAAAGCATCTGGAAATAAGGTGGATCCTATAGATGTTTATTCAGCTACAGATGTTGCAGAAGAGGATAAATCTATAGACGTTGCTAGCAATGCTGCTAAAATATCTGCAAAGTGCTTGCATTTTCTCTGTCTACACTGCTAGCAGAATCCTGCACATTTGTGTGGGTGGACAGAATGTCTTTTGTCAAGTAATGAGGAAAGGCGTTATGTGCTGATGCTCGCATGACCCTCAACCTTTCGTGTCTACAACCCCCTTCAGCATCACTGTAGTCAGACAAAGCAGAGTCTACACTCTCCCATAGCTGGGAAATCCATTGAAACACGGATTTGAGGATACTAGAAGTGACTGTGTTGCAATCCCTATGCCTTCCATATCGTGTCTTGAAGGCTTGGGCAGAGTTAGGGTGAAGAGGAATGCGACCTCTCCTGCTCGCAGCTCCCATAACCAGCAGTTTCGCAGAGTCTCTTCTCTTGGGCTAGGATAATGGGATAATGCTACAAGCATGGCAAGGCAGGAATCTAGAAGAAACCCCTGATCTCCTGATTTAATTTCAATATTTCTTTATATTTTTTGTGTGTTTCTGTTGTCTGGGCTAAGACAACAGCTTCTGCTGTTGCTTCTTATGTGGGTTGTACTTACGTGACTAACCAGTCTGCAGAGCTGGCAACTGTCAGAATAATCCTTTCATTAAACTTATGGTCTTTTTTAATGCAGCCTGTTTCCTTTTAATGGTAGACGGTATAGCAGTGCGATGGAAAGCAAATTATTTTTTCTTTTTAGCCTAATCTTCTTAGGGAAAGAGGTAATCCTCTGCTAATTTCCTCCATCAGAGCAAGCATATGTCTCAATCGCATTTGTAGCTGGAGCAGAACAGCACTCAGCACTCAAATTATGCTAATAACCATTTAGATTACTTCTTCTCTGGCATTTATTCATATTGGGGATCCAGCAAGTAAGTCTTTTCACTGTGTGCATTTATGTGTTAAATCCACAGTATTTTCATTAATACCTCTGCAAGCTTTGGCATGTCACCATCCAGCTCCTTGGCTCCTTGTCAAGCGAAGTGATGCTGCAGTCCTCTCCCAGTGCAACCAAACCCTGACCTCTTAGTTCTTGGTCTTTCCTACTTTGACCTGGCAGAATTGTGTGTGAGAGGGGCTGCCAAGTGTTTGCTCAAGCAAGGAGTATATTTTATTAAAAATGTTGTACAGGCAGCTGAGGTTCAAGTAATGTGGTTATGGCATTCATGTGAGACAGCAGAGTTGTGTCACAGAACCATAGAATTGTTTAGGTTAGAGAAGATCATCGAGTCCAACCATTAACCCAACTGTCCCAAGGCCACTGCTAAACCATGTCCTTAAGCTCCACATCTGCATGACTTCTAAACACATCCAGGGTTGACAATCACTTCCCTACTGCTGCTGGCTAAGCATCATACCATTCAAATAATCCCAAAGATGGACTTCTCCGTGTGTAGAGATGCATATGGAAAGTCGGGAGAAAGCTTGTAGACCATGAGTTACACTCTGTGGCCTGTAGTATTGATTCCCATGTGTGCTGAACACGAGTTTTCGGAGAACTGAGCTTTTATGCAACACAGACTTTAACAATTTCATTTGTTCTGTGTCCAAACCGAAAATTTATCTGTTCTGCCTGGTTTTCTTATCGTGTCGAAGAATGAGCACTATTGCACGCACAGATACTTAACACAAAGCGTTAAGAGTGATTGAGACCAAGTCAATAGGATTGTCGCCCATGTTTTGGTGTACCTTCCCCTTCCTTGTCAGCTTTCCCCTCTGCGCAGTTCTTGACAGATTTGCTCCTTTGCCGATAAGCACAGCGGAGCAGTAGCTGTGCGAATCACACTAAATAAAAATGTCTCTGCAGCATCTCCTTAACAAAGCAGAACAACTGTGATCAGTCTTTTGTAACTGTCTCCTTCAAAGGAAAGATCAACTTGTGCATCAAGGTGTACATGGATTGCTGAGCTCCCGTGTGATGGTTGTGAGCAGCAGCCGTCATAATCCAGACACTTTATTTTTTATTAAACTAATGGATGTTGAAATACCTGACCCCAGTGATTCATACAACATACACCTCAGCAAGGGATGAGTGGAATTAGGCAGGGTTGGTGGTCCCTTCCAACCCAGAGTGATGCTGATTCTTTAACTTCTCCAGTGAAGTGATCCTACTGTGGCAGGGGGTTTGGACTAGATGATCTTTCAGGGTCCCTTCCAATCCCTAATGATTCTATGGTTCTAGGATTTTCCTTTACTCAGATTGAGCTTCTTAGATGTACTGAAGCCTGTTACAAGCTCTCTGTGGAGTGGAACATTCGTCCATGTAGATCACAGAATCACAGAACATTAGGGATTGGAAGGGACCTCAAAAGATCATCCAGTCCAATCCTCCTGCCAGAGCAGGATCACCTAGACCAAGTTGCACAGGAACACATCCGGGTGGGTCTTAAACATCTCCAGTGAAGGAGACTCCACAACTCCCCTGGGAAGCCTGTTCCAGATCTGTGTTTGGAGCAAAATTTAGATCTGTATTTAGCCACATATGTTTCAGAAACAGGGTGACTTCTTTGGCCAGAAGGTACAGAGTAGCTCTGGCCAGAGGAAAAAGCCCATGCAATAGTAATACATCATCATGCAAGTTGATAGGAGTCTTTGCATACATATGTTGCTTTTACTTCTGTTTCATCCTTACCACTTCATTTAATTTTTCAGAGTCAGCCATTTGAAATCTTAATTGAAAAAGGTTTTAGTTTGTTGGCTTTCTCCCACACTCAGCCTTCAAGGTATTTGAACCAGTTGAAAATAGTTGGGTTACTATTCTGCAAATACTCATTGCTTAGCCCTACTGTTTCCCCCATAATGTTCAAAAAGTCAAATCTTCCACAAGATTAAAAAGCATTTTCTTAATTATGCCATGAAGAAAGCGTTTTATGTACTTTGTGCTTAGTGTGGCTAAGCTGTGAAACCAATATGTGTTTCCTGCCATTGCAGCAAATCTTCCTCTAAGACCCAAGATCAACAAAACATCTTAAGCAGCTGCTTATGAGATGAAATCCCATCCCAAGGCAATTTTCAAAATACCACTTTTAATCATCTTCTCTGGGATTCTCCATCGCTGTTTTATTTAGGCTGCTTGGGAATGAAATAAAACAGAGAACTTGGTGACGATCTTGTTCACAGATGGGAAAATATCCCCAAGGAGAAGCGTACCAATAGTTTTCAGTTTTGTTCCAGTACTGCGAGGTTCAGGGTGGTGGATGTTGAAATATGGAAGTAATTTACTGAACCAATTAGCCTCTTCTTCCACGTGTGCCACTGAGCTAGGCCACTAAGAATTTCATCAGCGTTGTGCTCTGTCTCCCAGTCACTAATCTACTGGCTCAGAAATTTGGTTTTACAGTGAAGATCTTGGGTGCAGGACGGATTGTCAGAGCTGATGCCCGTTGCTTCGGTATCAATTCAGAGTGCTTACGTGTTCCACAGAAATTATCTTTCACTTGTGTAGCGCACAAGGCATCGCCTTCTTGCGTAGTCGAGTTTTAGCAAATTACAGAATTGCTTAGGTAGGAAGAGACCTTCAAGATCTTCAAGTCCAATCATTAACTGTACCGAGCCCACTTCTAAACCATGTCCCTAAGCTCCACATCTAAAAATTTCATCCAGTATTTTTATTACTGTCAGTACCAAGGTAGCTGGAGGCTTTGTCTAATAGGTGGTGAGAGATGACCCTAACTCTGAAGAACTTCTAAGATATACTGGCAAGAAGTGGATAGAGAAGGAAATCAGGGAAGCGGCTTATTCAACATCACGGGTACCTGGCAGAACTCACAGCGTCTTCTGCACCCTCTGTTTTGGACGGAGATGTATTTGTATCTTCATACGCTACTGCGCAATCCTGTTCTTACAAATTTGTTCCCTTTCTGAATGTTATGAGGATTACTGCATCCTTAAGAGGATGACTGAAATACCCAACGATCTATTTGGGGGTGCCAATTAAGGATTTTAATGCTTTACCAGCTGTTGTCTGCTTGTAAATGCTTTCTCCCAATTTTGGGATTTTCTGTTAGCACATAAAACACTTTGTTAATAAATGCAGAAGTCCCCCAGGAACCCTGTACATTACACTTTAATAATTGAAGAGAGCAGAGGAAGAGCTGAAATAAAAATTACTGTTTTATGAGCAACTTTTAAAACATGTCATGTTTACTACAGATGTCAGAAACTCCCATGATACAGCAAGTATTTTTTGGATAGGTTTTTTTATTATTATTATTATGGAGTGCTCAGCTCTAAAATGTCTGAAACTAGTTAGCCAGGATAAGTTATATGGAAAATTAAAGTTCCCCTTAAAATATCTTTATGTCTAATAAGATATTTTCTAACCTTACAGTACTAGATTTATTAGATCATCTAGATCAACTAGTTGCTTAAACTGCAACTATTTACATGGTCTGAAAAGTCTGCATGAGGCCATCCAGGACTAATCAGTGGGGGCATTGAGCAGGTTTTTCTTTCAACTCAACTCTGCCTTGATTGTCCTCACATCAAGTCACATTTGACGCAGTGCCGGAGAATGCAACCTCAGCAAGTGAGTAGTCTTTAGATGAAACGAAACACACAGTAATGTGGATTACTGGAGGTAAAAAATGTTCACCTTCTAAACTGGATATATATATAAGGAAGGTTGAATAGCCAACATTTAACAGTGCAATAAACAAACCCCTGCATGTTCCAGGCTGGTGTTATCTGCAGCCAGCACAGGACCTTTTGTAGGGCTGATCACGGTCTCAGCACACACCAGCCTCATCCGAAAAGATTGCTGTTCTCTTTGGGTCTCGCTAGCAAGGCTGGCCATGGTATTTTTTCCCCAAAGTTCATTCACCTTGTGTTTCATAGAAGTTTGCAGCCCTGGCTCTTGCCCTAGATCATGCACCTCTGAGGTGTTGCCAAGCTTGCTCAGTGCTTTGCGTGTTCAGCAGTGGCTTTGGTGTGACTTTAATTTAGACGAGTCAGAGTGGTGCAGATCTTTTCCGCTACAGCACTCATTTGTATACAGCATCATCTCCATCACTACACTGGTCACATTCATTATGCAGGTAGTACACGCTGTCAGATGCTGTGCTTTAGCTTGTACTTTAGCTTGTAGGGGCTACGCAGAGGAAAGAGAGGTGTCTCCTGTAGTGCAATGCCTTGTAAAGATCGAGCAGCCTGAGCAGAGCAGACATCCATAATTCTTAGCATGATACAGGAGCTGATCTCTTTGTTTCCAGCACCAGCCTTCCTTTTTCAAACAGCATTTAATTGCACACTTCAAAAGCTTTTCCTTTGAAAAAATATTAAAGAAATAACTTGATGAAGCTGGATTTATTGGGCCTTTTTTTTATAGAGATAGAACAAAAACAAATCAGCACAACGGCGTAATTATGAGTTAATTATTCTAATAACTTTCACTTTCATTTATGGTTTTAATCTTGATTTCCTTTTCTGTGCTGAAGAATAGGAGGCAATCTAAACAATGAATTAATTAATTACTCTAAGCTCCTTGATCTCTTCCTTGTTGCTTCCACCCCCTCTTTTCAGATCATTAGAAGTATGAGATAATCAGGGCAAGATTTAATTTGCTGGCTCCTTCCTTTCTCCCAACTTCTCCAGGGTTTTTTTGTCCTCTAAACACAATATTTTCTACAGCTTTTATACACTGCTTCTTATCTATATTTAAGTTACTTCAAGAGCAGGTACAAAAATAAGTGAAGTAAAAAAAGACCCCTATCTATCGTTAGTTTCTCAGCAGGTGAATTTCTGCCATTCTTAGCTACTGAAGTCAATGGAGCTGTTTAGAAATGTTCTTGGGAATGTCCTGTCTCCATTAGACCTGTCAGAGACATAATTGTGCTTTGCCATTATCTGTTGCACAGGCAATCATAGAAGGGCTTAGGTTGGAAAAGACTTCAGAGATCATCTAAATCCAGGGACATCTCCGACTAGACCAGGCTGCCCAGAGGCCCATCCAGTCCCACCCAACAGCAGTATGGTGCTGTGCGCTCCTGACCAGAAGAAAGTCCAGATATTAGTCCCTGACTCCATGTTTCTCCTTCCAGCAGCCCATTTATGCCACAAGTTGAACCAAAGGACCGATTCGCCTTAGAAACCATCCATCAGACATGGTGTGGTTGAGTTCTTTTGGCAGCAGCACTCACACCATCACAAAGTGTGCAGGAAATATAGTTGTAGTTTTGCTAACTAGGACAATGATTGAAGATCCAAAAGCTCTTGAGTTTCCTTGTAGCCTGTGCTCTTTCACTGGGTGCACGGAAAGGTGGGTCTTTAATGGAATAAGTTACACCTCTGTAAGCTCCTTAATACATGTAATAGTACCTAATGGTGCAGAGCTTCTGAGCCTATTACAGTCAAGGATTTTGACATTAACTTCAAGGAAGCTGGGATTTCACATGGAATTTCAGCATTGATGAAAGCCATGTAAGGGTGATAACCATAAATTGTGCTGGTAAATGATGAAATCTGCAAATCCAGGTCAGCAGTTACTGTAATATATTTTTTGCCTGGGTGAGATTTGCAAGGCTCGACTCAAGAGATGCATATTGGCTTGCAGTGGTTTTGTTGTGCTACATTTTCTTGGTCTCACAAAGCTCTCATTACATAACCGGATTTTTTTCAACTCTTTAACATGTTCTTAGCATCTTTCTCATTGCTCCACTTTGAGCCCACAAGAATATTCTTTCTCATTGTTTTTCCCTTCCCCTTTTCCTTATCCTCACCCTATTCTTCTTCCTTCCTCTCTTGTTGAGCAATTCAGGGCACATGCCAGTGTTTAGCTATGTGCTAAACCCGCTGCCATGTCCAGTATCTGAGTAACCACATTAGCTCCATGAGGTGCATTTCTAACATAGAGCTCTGGCATTTCCTGCACCTATACAAATCACACGGACGTGTATTTTTTTCAATATTGGTTTCCCAGTGTTTCCATCTACAGAAAATTCTGGTATAGCCCTTCAAAGCGCTGAGCATCAACTCACAGGTTACTGAGCATCAATCAAATCCCCAGGTGTTGAAGCTGAGACTCAGAATATCTGTAAATCATAGAAAACCTTCCACTTCTGATCAGGGTGGTGTTTGAAATGGTTGTCTACATTTAAATCATGATGCATCTGTAGAGGGCTCAGTGCTGGTTTTAAAAATCTATGAACTTTGGAGTATCTTATTAGGAAATGAAAATGGCAAGTGATTTTTGCATACCTTTGACTTCAATCTAAACATATTTATTGGATAACGTGGTGTGTGTTTGCTTCTTGACTTCTGTTTCATGTTCTTCCAATGGAACTTCACTGGCATCCTCCTTTGGCTTCCCAGTCTGGCTCTCCAGTGAGGAGACAGTGAGCATCAAACCGCTGCGCATTGAGAAAGACATCCAGACAGTAGTGATCTGAAGACATTTTATTTTAAAGCAAGCTTTATTTTATAGGGCCTTTTGTGTACCCCAACATATTTCCACTCACTGTTTTTGGACAGTATTTATCAGTAGTTTAGTGAGCTATGAGTAAAAATACAGAGCTTTCTCAGGCTTCCTTCTAGCTTTCTCAGGCTTCCTTGGCTTCTTGTTATCTTCTTGCCTTTTCCCTTATCTGATTACTGTGACACTTGGTGCAGGATCTTCAGCTGGGTGCATTCTTTACCCGAAATGTTTAACTCTGTGCTTGCTTCTTCTCATGGCCTAAAAGAGAAAGCTGGATCTCTCCCCACATTTAACATTGAAAGAGAGCTGAAACTGCTGATAAACAAGTTACCTCCAACCAAAGATTGATTTTGAAGTGTGAAAGAGTCTGCTAAGACAACAGATGAATAGAGCTTGGCTTCTGAGCCCTCGAGTGCTTCCTGGTGCTTTGCAACAGATTCGAAAGTGAAAACAAGTCTGTGAAATGGTGTCACAGAATCACAGAACATTAGGGATTGGAAGGGACCTCCCGTCAATAGTGTCATGGGGACAAGAGGGTCAGGGGACTAAGGATATCACTTTGTGGGTGGTAAAAGGGATGTAGGGACATTAGAATGTTGCAGCCAGATTAAAATCTCATGGAAGGTAAGTCTTAAGGTCAGAAGCTTTTGTCTGCTGCTTGGGTAAATTAACAAATCGTTTTAGCACCCTTCTGCAAAAATGCTGCTTTTTAGAAAGTTGCAGACAATGACTGAGGTTGTTTGGGTCTTGGAAATCAGAAAATTATGCACATTAATGTTGAATTTAAGCTACTTCATCTGTGTCCTGTCAAATTAAACATAAGGTGTTATTTTTCATCTTTGAATCTTAACAAATTAGTGTTTCTGTGGAACAAAAATTATGTAGCGTAATACATCTCCTTCTAAAATCTTTGAGCTTATTAAAATTAATGGATATCTGAATTCTGGATGGTTTCAGGCAAATTAAGTCAATATTTGTTTCTGAAGTGGCAATTGCATATTTTATACTGTTATTCTAAAGTACAGACGTTTCTCTATAGAGGAACACGATTAGATTTTGCTTTCATAAACATCATTTTGTTGGACTTAAACAAAATTGAGTAATTATGGATTCTAACGTCCTCAAGACTTTCATTCTCATTTTTGGTTGAACAGCAAATCGATGAAAGGAAGTGCAAAGCCTTGCAGCTGGTGGGGAACAGCCCCAAGCACCAGTAGACTGGGGCTGACCAGCTGGAAAGCAGCTTAGCAGAAAAGAACCTGGGGATCCTTGTGGACACCAAGTTGAACGTGAACCAATGATGTTTCATTGCAGAAAGGAAGGCAAATGGTGTCCTGGGCTGCACTACCTGCAGGTTGAGGGAGATGACACTTCCCCTTTATTCAGTAGTGCTTTGTCCAGTTCTCGGTACAGAGAAGGGGGATCTCATCAACGTGTGCAAACACATTGATAAATTGCAAGTCCTTGGACTAATTCCCCTGGATGCCTCTTAGTGAAAATGACTTCATATAGATGCATTTGAGACGGTAAAACACGTCAAGCCAAGCGGATATTCAGGAAGAGGATAGAAAATGAGTCTTTTCTCTTATATGTTTACGTTGCTTTGCTGTAATGATGCCACCTGCTTCCTTTTAGGTGAATAACAGTTTTTTATTTGCAAAGGTTTTTCTTGAACTTGTTCCAGTTCAGGAAGAATGTGTTCTTATGCTTCTGGTAAAAAAAATAAATTCCTCAGACTTGAGACTTCTGTGTGGGGACAATCTGTCTGTCAATATGCACCAGAAGTGTTGACCATAAAGTTGATTTAGTATTCTGAGCCCATATTCTCTCATGAGGCCGACTAATGAGAAAGGAAAATAGATAAGGGAAATGTCAAGGAGAATTGCAGTGAAAATTTAGATTGTTTTGCAGACAGGTAAATAGAAACGAGGATAAAATGCAGGAACTTTCATTCTGTCACAATTGCTTCTGCTGTACAATACCAGGCACTTTCTAAAACAGAATTTGGGAAGGAAAAAAAGCTCTTCGTTACTGAAACCCAGCTGCCTCCATCAAATCCGCAGCTCAAAATATTCTTACACTATGCCTGGCAGGAGAGGTAATCACAAACATGACTTGTAGCTAATAAATGTTATTATCCAAGTGTATTCTAGTTCATTTGTGGTGGGCATCTGTGACAACTTGCGTGGTTTTAAAAGTTCTATTGTTGGAGCAAAATTCTGTCTTGTTGAAACACAGAAAAAAGGAAGTGTTGATGTTGTGGCGTCACTGACTGATGTCCCAGATCCTTTCTCAATCATCATTCAAATGAATTGTCTAAGACAGGATGTGCTGAGGAAATTAGGTTAGACATTAGAAAAACTTCTTCATGAAAAGGGCCGTCAGACCTTGGAAGAGGCTGCCCATGAAGGGGATTGAATCACCATCCCTGGAAGTGTTTAAGTCATACAGATCTTGTGGTCAAGGACATGGTGGGCTTGGGACTGTTGGGTTGAGTTCAATGATCTTGAAGGTCTTTGCCAACCTAAATTCTTCCACGATTCTATGATTCTACATTTATGCAATATAATTGATCAATATATTCTTCTTGAGTAAGTCTTTTCTTACTGGTTTCAGACTAGCTGTTTGAAAAAATGTATTTCAACCTTTTATTGTTGGGAGACAATGTAGAGCAAAAGAAAGAGACATGAAGTAGAATGCAGGAGAACTGGTGTTTTTATCCATCTCTCTTGGTGACTGATCTCAACAGAGTCAGGTGGGCTTTTTCCTCTTTATTTTCCTGTTTCCAAGATGGTGATACTAGCTTCCTTCAGTAAAGTATCTTGACACCTCCACACTGAAGATGTGCATTATGTCAAAGTCCATCGCTTCACCAGCAAATGTTCAACTCCTGCTGTACTTGGTCCCTGTTCCCTCTGACTTGATCTTATAAAATTAGAGAAAAGGAGTGACAGTAGCAGATAACCAGTAGCCTTCTTCCTGCATAGATACGTAGATAATCTCAATGAGACAGGAACAAAGAACAGATGTTCCCTAAGCATATGTGCAAACAAAAACTTGCAAGAGTGAATGTTCATGAGCAATGAATAAACCATAATAGAGGAACAGAGTATGATTTCAAGATGCAGACGAATATCAGTGAGGCCAAATCTGGACATTTGCTAGCTCTGAAAATGGCTCTTTTAGGTTCAGCATTAAAACAACTTATTTAAAATCTCAAATGTTTTACCACAGTTATATTTTCCTCCCTCCTTCCCTCCCTCTGTCACACTTAGTCTTACCTCACTTTTACATTATTAACATCAGGTCCATTGATTTCAGGGCAGATCTAGAGCGTCCCGCAGAAGAAAATTAGGTTGAAGCCAAGTCCTTAATTGTGAAGATATTTTAGCCCTACCTGACAGGCTGCTCATTAGTAATGCTAAAACACATGTGGTTCTCCACACCATCTCGTACAAAAAATGATCTTTTTTCCATGTGGTTGGAGAAATCGACCAACTTAGCACTTAGTACCAAGTGCCAAGGAGGAACATTTACCGGCGCTGTTCTTTGATGTGCACTGACTTCAAAGATGCTCCACCCTGGAGGAAATACCCCTGTGATGTATTTTGTGAAGATCCATCTTAGCAAATTTCCTCAGAAAGCCTAATGTTTCTGACCAAAGTCAACGATTTGAGTTCTCTGTTTCACAGCAGCTTGAGCAAAGCAAAGGTGAGAGCTGTAAAACACGGGCAAGCTTGCTTGGCGCCTCACCAGCTGGTTTACAAGGACGTTTGTGCTGCCATTACCAAATGAATACATTTGCTCTAGCCTGCTTTAAGTCAGATGTGCTCCAGACCAGTCAACTGGAAGAGCCAAATAGTTGTTCAGCGTTAAATAGATCCAGGAATATTAGCTTTATTTGTGTTGTTGGTCAAGCTGGGTAGAAAACGGTTTTCTTCTGCCTCTGAAGTTGTTGTGATTTAAGAAGAACGTTCCTATACCTCATGAGGAAAAGATTAGATATTCCACTGGGGTTTTCATAGTGCGTGTGTGTCCACATCGTCCTTGTAAGAAAAGGAGGTGGTAAAATTCTTGCTGCATCACCTGTCGCTGAAGGTGCTTGATGAGAAAAACAAGACCCAAGCAAATGGGCTGCATTAAGTAGTCTTGATGTCTGCAATACCCAGTACTGTGGGATGGGTCTCTCTCCTGTCTGCCGTACCTGAGGGTCTCTGTGAGAAAGGCTTGGCCACAGTCATGCTGTGGACCATTTCATTTCTGTGAATCTGACTGAAAAATTCACTGTCATTTCCATGTAGTGATTCCTTTTGGTGACAGTTTTCTTCTTGCCTCCCATTCTTTATCCCCCTCTCTTCTTGGAGCGTATTTTGCAGAGCTGCTTGCTTTCAGATAAATCTGTTGAGATTTTAAAACTGGTAGTTCTTCAAATGTCTGGCACAACACCTGTGCTTGGAGTCCTAAGAATAATTAAGATCTTCCCTCCTGTCCTCCTCGTGTGTACTTAAAAATCAGAGTTGATGTCTGGTGGTTTTTCTGCTACCTCTGTTAGTGTAAACCACACTCACACCACAGGAGAGAGCTTGTGGAGGTGGGGAGCACACAGCTCTCAAAGGTGGGCAGTGCAGCCAGCAAGCAGCTCCTGGAATATTAGGTGCTGCCTCTGCTCCCACTGTTCTCTGCCTTGGCTGTGTCTTGTTCCAGCTTCTTTTTCCTGTCCCCACACTTGCTGTTGACTCCTATTCAGATTCATCTGCTTTTTCCACACCAAGCTGCTGCTACTGATTCTTTAAATTGGCTTCAAGCTCCTGTTTGTGTTTTCTTCCAGTTTCTCATGCGGTGCAGCTACAGAACATGGACAGGAAGGCCCAGGCTGTCAGATGTGTCCAAAGCAGAGCTTGTCCCAGCAGACCATTCCTTACTGGTTGAGACTAGCTGTGCTTTGTTTCTAGCCACATCAGCCGTTCTGGGCAGGCAGGTTTGTTGCATGGTGTGATTTAATGAACTCTCTGAAAGCCTCATCCTGGTTCCTCATATCTTATTTAGCTAACTTTGCAGTCGTTGCTCCTCAGCAGACAGTTCCATGCTGTCCTGATGATGACTGCTTTCTCAGGCTCAACAGTCAAACCTGCTTGGGTGAACCAAGCAAGATCCGTTTCTAAACAGTATTTTATTGTCCTCTGAATGAGGCGCATGCTGACATGAAAGAACTCGGTTTGCATTTTCTGCGATTTAATTTCTCTGTCTGAAATAATAATAAGGTGTTCTAGTGAGTTCTCAAAACTTTTGTGGGCAAATTCAGACATGGAGTTTGCTCAGGAGGCCAAGAAGGCCAATGGCACCCTGGCTTGTGTCAGAAACAGTGCGGCCAGCAAGAGAGCAGAAGTGATTGTCCCCTGTTCTGGGCACCGGTGAGGCCTCACCTCGAGTGCTGGGTTCAGTTTTGGGCACCTCAGTTCAAGAACTACACAGAGGGGCTGGAGCAGGTGCAAAGAAGGGCCTGGACAGTAAGTTTTGTGAGGAGATGCTGAAGGAGCTGCGGCTTTTTAGTCTGAGAAGAGAAGACTGAAGGGAGACCTTATCGCCCTCTGCAACTACCTGAAGGGACATTGTAGGGAGGTGCGTGTAGGTTTCTTCTCATGGGTCATTAGTGATAGAACAAGAGGGACTGGCCCCAGGCTGCACCAGGGGAGGGTTAGGCTGGAGACTAGGCAAAACTTTTTACTGAAAGAGTAGTCAGGCACTGGAACAGGCTGCCCAGGGAGGGCATTGAGCTACCAGCCCTGGAAGTGTTTAAAGGTCGTTTCGATGTGGTGCTTAGAGATTTAGTCTAGTGGTGAACTTGGTAGAAAAGCATTAATAGTTGGACTTGATGATCTCGAGGGTCTTTTCCAACCTGAATTATTCTATGATTCTATTATTTGTTTCATGTTTCCTTGCAGACCATTAGGTTTAGTCTTGGACTCTGTTGGGGGATGGCAACATTTCCACCTCTGGCTTCGTCCATAGCCACAGCAGGGTTCTAGGTGCTCACACACGGGTATGTAGGGACATTGTTTTCCTGACACTACAGACTGAAGCAAAGTCTCACATTTATTTTATTATGGTCCATCTCTCTTGCTGCTTTCTACTTTGGAATCAGTGATGTAAGGGTTTAGGATTTCAATGCTTTTTACACACCTTGCCTGCCCACCCCGAGCAACCCCACATCCCATGTGTTTTGGAAGGCCCTTGGTCTCTTTTGTCATCACTCAGTGAAGATGCAATGTGCAGATTAAACACATTATCATAGCATCTGCTGCCAGGAGCTGACACATCTTGCTGCTGCAGCATGGATCGCAGTGTGTGTGGCTGGTATTTATCGTGGAATAGGTAGAAGGAGTGAAGGGGATGAATGGACAGAAAATTGTGAGCTCTCCAGCTCTCAAAACCAGAGACTTTAACATCAGTAGTTCTCCTGTCTTCCTCTGTCTTCTAAAACGCCTACAGACAACAGTACTGAAAAGAGTGTCTAGAGACTTGCCATTGTTAATAAAGCTGCACTAACGCGTGGACTGTGAAAACGAGTAAATGAGCTTTAGTCAGCCCAGCAGAAGCGTGAGTCGAATGCTGCTCCCTCTTGACCTCCTGTAGTCCCCTTGCCTCTGCATTTTCAATACCTGAGAACCTTTTGGTATTGTACATTGTACTTGAAAAAAGAAGGAAGCTTTCTGTTGGGCTTTGCAGACTAGAACTTGCAGATGGTGTCAGGCCCTCTACGCCAGCACGGGGCTCGCAAGGCTGGTTTTTCTCCTGCCTGGAAAGATCACAGACAACCTGTGGTGTCTTATTTTTTTTTCCTTAGCTATGTGATACCCGCAGTGGCTCTGCCACTCCTTTTTTTGTTGCCTTGAGCATGCTGTGATGTGGTGGCTTGGTCCTTGGCAGCAGGCTGGGAATGTCTCCACAAGTGACCCACCCTACAGAGGTTTTAAGGTCTTTGAGAAAAAAAATAGCAGGCAAGGGATGCCTGTTGCTGTTCTAGCTATGTGTTCCTTGCCCTCTAATAGTAAATAACCAATAGGTTCTACTTGTTCCTGAGAGAGAAGCAACATGAAGAAGGGAGTGAAAATACCATTGTTTGCTTGCACAGAATTGCTCATCACTGGAACTGTAAACGTGAAGTGATTATTTCTGGTGTTTTGGTTGCTGTTTACTGTGATGCTGCTCAAGTTTTCTGGCAAAGAGGTTGTATTTTCTTTCCTCTCGGCTGCATGTAACTTGTGCTGATATCAAAAACATACTTTTATTTAGGTTATCATATCTACTGTGGATGTAGTCACCATCAACGGTTTAAAAGGGATACCCAGAGAAATCCCAGATACCTTAGATACCCTAATCCCAGTGTTGTTCTTAGATTATTTGAGATGCAGCTTTGAAAAATATAGTTAGGCTAACAATAGATTAATAATGAAGTAAAACGTTTCATTGGGAAAATGCGTTGTAGACAGACCTGGTTCTAATGATGAGTCCATCAGAGTCAGTACAAATCACTAACAGGTTAGGTCATGTTTTTTCCTGTCTAGGAATTTACCACATCAGGACAAAGCTGAATGTGTGCTGAAACCCTCTTCCAGACTGCAGCTGAAGTCAGCCAGCCTGAGCTTCACTGGTGCATTGGCCTCTGCTATCCTACTGGAGTCTCTACAAGTTGGTAGAGAAGTTGAGGTGACTGGAAAAGGCAACAGGCAGCGTGGAACAGAACGAGGTGAGGAGACATGAGGTGGGGTTGTTGAAGGAAGGTTTGCCACCCAGCTCCAAAGGGATCTTCAGGCATCTAAACTTAAGCCAGTGCTCAAGGAGAGAATTGGTAAAGAATGTGTTAAAAGGAAATCATAGAATCATTTAGATTGGAAAAGACCTTCAAGATAGTTGAGTCCAACCATTAACCCAGCTGTCCCAAGCCAACTGCTAAACCATGGCTCTAAGCTCCATATTTACATGATTTTTTAAACACGTCCAGGTCTGGCGCTTCAAACAAAATGCCTGGACAATGTAGGATGGTCAAGCTCTAGCTCTGTTGCTGCATCAGGAAAGTGTCTACATGAAGTTTCCTGTTATAGGTAGCCAGACTGGAATGATGTTATTTTTTTAACTGTTTTCAAAGCAGGTTAAGCCAGACTGAAGCCCTTCCATATACGTTAATGATGAGTGTGAAGAAGAGCAACCTTGCAAAACCTCCAACTCACACACCGCATGAACAGGCAAGTCTGTTTCTGCATTATTATTTGGTCTTTTTCAAGTCAATATTGACAACATGAGGCGAGATTTGCAGCCCTAAGGATTGCCAGTGCTGAATTAGAGCCCTTCTGCCTTAAAACCGTGTGTATGGAACCCATCAGGACGGGAACAATATGCACGAGCTGCGTTCTGTGCTCCGGTCAGAAGCCAGAGAGGTTGTCTTCAAAGAGCACAGCATGAACATTGTGTCTCCTGGACCATTAACTATCGTATGTCATAGGAGTCAGACCAAGCTTATACACAAGCATAGATACTATGGTTGTCATGCCAGACTGATCTCTCTGTGTTTCAGTATGTGGAAGGAATTTGAAATTTAGGCATTACCAGTGCTGGTTTTGTCCATTTACTTTTCCTTCGGCAAGATTAGTGTAATTCGATGCTCACGTAGTGTTCTGTAGTCAAATTTGTGGAGAACATCAGACCAGACAGTCCCTTAAATTGTGTTTCCCTGTAGTATTGTGGCTGCTGTTGAGCGTCACTTCTCTTTTCTCACAGGCTGAGTAACCTGTGTTAGCTGTATAGAAGTCTGTTAAGGGCAGCATACAAGTACTACTGGAATTTTGTGTCATTATAGGTGCAAAACCAGTTCCTATGTGAATTAGGAATTCCTCTGGATGCTTACGAGTGCTTTTAACAGACACTGTTAGTCTTTGGGGGCCTTTGATCTCATCTGGTTTTTGATGTTGCTGTTTCACTTGTGGAGAGGACATCGTCACGGCTCAAATGTTTTGAGGGTATCTGAGGGTATTTCCAGGGAAACATTTTGAGAAAGTCAGAGCTGTTGAGAAGAAATCTTTAAAGCAAATGGATAACACAACAGGAGAAAACGGGTTGAAAGGGACTGAGTCAGAAAAAGGAGACAGGAGCAGGATAAAAGAGAATTTGGAAGACGGTTGAAATATTTTGAAAGACTGGAGAGAAAACTGAACCAACAAAAATAGAGAGGGGAAGAAACGAAGGAAATGTAAACCATTCAGAATAAAGAAAACTGAGAAAAAGTAGTAAGAGGCAAATAGAGGAAAGAATGCAAGATGGGAGGGAAAGTGTATGGATGAATGGATGGGTGACCAAGGAAAAAGAGGAAAACAAGCAGGGCACGGACGTGTAGATGAATCTGCAGAGAGATTATGTCCTTAACATTGTCATAAGGGTGTTACATGAGTTTTGCTGACAACTTTAAGGGGGAAAGAAAAAGGGAGACAGGTTCTACTAATTGGACAGCAAAGATCAGTGCATATTCAGGATGTATAGATAGATTGGACAAATAGCTTTGTTGAAATAGCGTGTCTATCTCTAGAAAAGAAATACTCTGACTGGTGCCTGAGCCTAGCTTTTTGTTTTGGCAGAGAATCCGTGTCTTGTGTTGCTCTGCTGAGGAGTCAATGTGTATGGTCTTAGTTTTCCATTCTTTAATAAATTCTGTAAAGGGCATGAAGTTCAAGATCAGTTTTCTTTCTGAGCTTGAGACTATTTGTATTTCTTCAAAGGTTTAAGTAAGCCAGGCCTTAATCACACTCACAGAACCCTCAAAATTAATTTGAAAAGAGTCTTTGAAGGCTGAGATCGGTGGACAATGTTCTAGCCAATGCCAGGGTGTCAACTGCGATATGCAAGATCAAGGTTGGACAGTATCTCAAAGCGTTTGTATATTCCATATTGTTCTTTGGCTGTTCCAGCTGCCAGTTTGAGACAGCCCAATGTATGAACTTCCTTTCAATGCAGGACAGTGACTTTTTTCCCCCAAAAGAGTTAAGGCACTAGGGGTGTGTCTAGCAAAGATATGCAGCTACTTGGGAAAAAAGAGATTCCTTTCTAATTAGGAAAATACAAACTCTGGCTCTCAGTGTTAAACTTTTGAAGTTATGTTGACTTAGAAATGTCAAGACACCTGTTGTATTTATTCATTTGTAATTGCTTATTTTTAAATCACTCAGTGTATTTACATGTTTGACATGTTTATAAAATCTTTCATCTTCTAAGATCTCAGAACTTCAGTCTTTGCTGTTTAAATGTTAAGCCAGGGTTTACTGCCAGCACTGCAGAGTTTAGTCTTGCAGTACAAAAATCATCTGAAACACTTCACAGTGTTTATTTTTTAATTGGTCAGTTGAGACAAATGAGCCAGGCTTGTCTAGTGATCCCTTTCAGAAGTCAGATTTAGTGTTCTGCTGGTTGGTGGTGGACAAATGGTACGAAAATCTTTACTAAAAAAGATGAAGAAAATGCAGTTTTGCTAATCATACAAAGAATGGAATAGGGTGTATTTCATTGCCAACATCTTTTACACATAATTCGGCCCAGATGATGCTCTTTGGAGTGCGTTCTTCAGATCTGTGACTCCTTTTCCAGCCCATTACCTTCACTTCATCTCTAGTTTGTGCTTTCCTCTGGCTTCTGTTGCTTACACAAGCACCTCTACTAAAAGTAATTGCCCTAGAACCCTTTTGTACGTGTGCCTGGTATGTACTTCTTTCTTGGCCAAAACCTCATGTTTTAGAAGCTGCAAATTGTTCCCATCATGCTGCTCCATGATAGAATTTCTTGTGTTTGTTCCTTCCCAAATGAGGAACACTTGTTAAATCATTAACTTTCAATAGAGTTCTAGCAGATCGTGACAGCACAATGAAGAGCGCTGTTATGCATTACTGCCTTGTTTTGAAATGGATCTTCTAAGAACATTTGTTACAGTTTTCCAATAGCTTCTCTCAGCTCTTTCCAGTAAAAGAATGAGAAAATAAGGGCTGAGTTTTGCACTGGAGTCACGGCTGAACTCCGGAGGGTTAGGTCTAGTCCAGTTGCAAGCAGCTTCAAATCAAGGATCACTTTCTGTGTGTCTCTAAGCAAGTTTCTCACTTCTTTCGTGCTTTAGTTCACAAGATTAGTGGTTATGGTCGTGTAGGGCTGAAGGTTGGAATTGACAATCCTAAGGTCCTTTCCAGTCTTGACGATTCTACGATTCTAAGATTAAAACACAGTCATTTTCTCCTGCAATTTGCATTGTCCGATTAAACAGTTTGCTCTATCCCATAAACATTTGGCAGGGCAAGCCTTGGTTCATCTTTGGTCTTCTTTAACCCCTACCTAAACCGTGTTGATCACACACATTTCGAGGCCATCCTTTTTGTGTGCAGATATTTTCATCATCTCAAGAAAACCCTTTGGCAGGGACAGATTAAATTTGGATTTCCTGAAGCCGAGTTAAACACAGAGAGGGTCGGGTGCAGAGATGAGTCTCACAAGGATATCTCACCTACCTGCAGCTTACTTCGGAGCAGGCTCCCTCGTGAGGCAATGACTCCTGCGTCAGACCTGGGTAGAAACACCACAAAACCAGCCCATGTCTGATGTGTGATGAGGTCTCTGATGTGTGATGAGTTCGGGCTGGGATTCAGTGGGCATGTTTAAATGCAATACAGCAATAACATAAATAACTGATTACTTCCTCTTAATTCAGTGTTCCTCACTCTGTCTCCCTTTGAGTAGGGTTATTTTTCCCCCCAGTCGGGACTGCAGTGCACTTTAATTAATGTGGGGAATACTTGTGCACTTCATGGCCACCTAAACAGTAATGCTTTTAACCTTTTACTGCTATTGCCGATTCCCTGTTCTCGCTGGGACCTGGAGAAGAGCTCTATAATATACCTGGGCTAAGTACTTCGTTTATATGGACTTCAAAATTGTTTTCTCTAAACCTCTGCAGCTTTTGTAATGCCTTTCACGTGCTGCTGTACAAGCAAAGTGTTGGGTATTTTTTTTCCCCTTAAACAGACCTTAACAGTTCATCATGCTTTTGAATAACGAGTGGTTGACCATGTACCTTAATTACAACAGCAAATTGAAGGCAGTCATACCAGTCATCAAAATAAATCACGTGTTAGTTAACTAATGGAGAAGTCAACAGACAGAAGAATAATAGCGGTGTTAGGAAACACAGGGGCAAAATCCTGAGCCGGTGTAAATCACCGTGGCCTTAATCCCTTCAACTGGGTTGTGCTAGAAGTTCCCAGGTAATGACCTGCCTTCTGGTGGGTGAATCTGTGAAGAATTATGTGCACTGATTTTCCTTTGGGAAAGGAAGTGGCTACATTCATTGCTTCTCAATATTTAGATGTTGCTTTTATCTGTCCTTTCAGACAGAACAAAGAATCACGTTGCTCATATAATGGGAAACTTTGGCTTCTGTTCCGGAGAATGTGATTTGCAATTCCCATTTTCCAAGCCTGTTTGAGCTGCTTACACACTGAGATTAAATGTCTGGGTCGAGGAAGTTCAGTTATTAGGTGAAGTAAAGAACTGTGATGCTGCAGATAGAACATTTAGAGACCCACATAAAGGATTAAAGGCCAAAGCAGCTCAGTGTATGAGGGGAAATACATTTTGCACATAAGGATAATGAATCTTTTGTAGGTGAGCTGTGCTGGCTTGCATGAACTGGGGTGTGTTCACCAAACACTACTTGAGTCTCTCGGTTTTATTGTGTTGTTTGCTGAGAGCCTCTCCAGTGATGCAGATGTGGAGAGTCCACATCCCTCCAAACCTCATCAGGAAACAGGGCTCAGAGGAAAGAAGTCACAACGTGGATTTTCTATAGGAATCAGTACATTCACTATAAAGACAGAGGGGCAGAAAATGGGTTTTGAATCGGAGAGAAAGAGCAGAGGCAGCTTCAAGATAAAGTCATAAAGGTCAGCTGAGACACAGAGGGATTGCAGGAAGGTGTCACAATATGACTGTTGCAGGGTGTGATGAAAGGACAGGAAGAGTTCAAACATGGGGCAGGCTAGAGGTAATGGGAAGGGCAAATCTCCTGTTGAAGTGCAGTGTGCACATGGCCTCAAAAAGATCTTCAGTGTATTTGACTATAAGAATGTAGAACAGTATATGAGAACGTCTTGGGAAACATCCAGTTTTCTGGGACCTGTGTGGCTTTGAGTCTGTTCCCATGTGCTCTTGTACTGGCTGTGGTATAACATAAGGATCCTGCAAATGGGGAGAGAAGAAATTTTGCCTAGTATTTAAAGAAAGGAACATGGTATGCACAGAGGTGGAAGGATGTTTTCAGTGAAAAAGTACCCTAAACCTCCCCCACATAGAGAAATACAGCCTGAACAAGAAGAATGTCTTTACTGGTCCTGTTAAAGGCATACCTGACCCAGGATTCTGTCTCCATAAATACTAATGGATAGAATAATCCCTTCCCCATCAAATTCTCCCACGTTCAAATAATCTGTGTGATAAAGCGGGCAAAACTCATACTAGATACTTTTTTTACTGAAAGCCAACACCAGTGCATATATTCTGTAAGAATTACAAGAGGGAGGATTGAGGAAGAAGAGGCTGAAGTACCTGCTGTTCAGCACTCAGATCACACATACATGCTGGTGAGTTTAAGCAATGGACTTCTTTACAGAGAGTGTCTGCTTTGGCTGCTGTTTCTTAAGAGCTTTTGGTTTCAGTGAACAAATATGTGTGAGTAATTTGCAGTTTATTAATTAATGATTTGTGAACATATGAAGAGGTGATGTTATCAAGTCGTTTACGATGAAAATCACTTACGAAAGGACACGAATTTAAGGTGACTTTGCTTATCAGCCCAGCAAAATCACCATCCAAGTCTCAAAGACGTTTCCTTTTAAGATCTCCTGCGTGACTAATTATTTTTCTGTATTTGCAAATGACTCTTCAAGTAATAGCAAAGGTTGTTCCTGGGTAAGTGATCATGACAATTTGTGTAGGGAAAAGCAAGCAGACTCGTTTGATTGTCTTTTTCTCCTTGCTTTGTATATTGGAAGGTTTGGCTTTGTGTTGATCACTTTTTCTTCTGCACAAAAAGGGAATAGCTGATCTTTGTGTGAAGAGTAGCCACGATGGGTTTTGGTCATCTTGGGAAGCTCCTTCTGGTTGTAGGGCTTCTCCACTCCCAGAGCAGAAGCAATACCCTGTGCCTTGGACGATCAATCACGCAGCAATGAATAATGAGCAGACGCTCAGAGCAAGCGTCACATTTGCATAAACCATTCGCTCGGTGTATTTGCATAACCACCAAATTAATAAAAATTAAAAGGAGCCCATGGATCATTTGCCAACAGGAAAGAGGGCTAAAACCTTTGGAAAACATAAGTATACATGGCTCTGTCTTTTTAGAATGAAAAAGGTACAAGTTGGAATGGATGGAGATGAGCCTCTTCTTGCTCACCCCTAACAGGGTTTCTTTGCTCAGCATGTCAGGAGGATAGAGCCAGGCTCTTCTCAGTGTCATCTAGTGATAGGACAAGAGGCAATGGGTGTAAGCTGGAACACAGGAGGTTCCACATAAATATAAGAAGGATCTTCTTGACACTGAGGATGACAGAGCACTGGAACAGGCTGCCCAGGGGAGTTGTGGAGTCTCCTTCACTGGAGATGTTTAAGACCCACCTGGATGTGTTCCTGTGTGACTTGGTCTAGGTGATCCTGCTCTGGCAGGGGGAGTGGACTAGATGATCTTTCGAGGTCCCTTCCAATCCCTTCTGATTCTATCATCTCTTGGGTTTTGCTTATTCAAGTTCTGTTATTTTGCTCCCCCTTGTAGAAGGTGCTGACAACCCTCTGCCAGCAGGATACATTCAAATTCAAGAAAGCAAAACTTTTGCAGCTGTCATACCTGAAGGCAAAACCTAAAATCACCTAAGAGCTGATCAGGAGGTGCTTTTCATATTGCTGCTCCTGCAACTGCTCAAGTTTTCCATTTTCTTGAAAATCACCCTCCGCCTTTATTTTTCCAGAAGAAAACCCCAAACCACAACAAACCCCACCCCTCCCCACCCCATGCATTATTCAAATGTGGATGCAATTAATTTAGCCTATCAGGTCAAAAACCAAATAATGCATGACACTGTCCATATTTAAGTCAAACAAACGAGTCTCTGCCTGGATACTGAGTGTTGAACTCTCCTTGGTATGAAAATGCTTCCACCTGTTCTTCATGCTTTGGCAACGTGACATCACCAGAAATCTCACACGTGCCAAAATCATTAACCAAATCAAAAGATTTACTGCTTTGGCAGCAAAGAGAGCAGGATTCAATTCATACCAATCAGTCCCTATCGGACGTGGCTCAATGCGGCAGGCAGATGATTTGTGTGTCTTTACCGTTCTTCAGCCTGGGCTCTTCCAAAATATCAACATTTGAGACTTTGCTGTGCTTAGGCCACACGCTGACACTGCTTCCACAGGAAGGAAGAGACTGTCCTACTACTAAATCTAGAGACAAAATGGAGTCAGAATAATGGAAAGAATTTGTCAGAAATCCAGAGTAATGCGAAAAATTTCAACACATCTCCAGGTTTCTTTGAGGTGGAGCCTGCTCCACACCATGGTTGCTCCTGTTCCAATCTCCCAGCTCCTCCTTGTATGCAGCACTCTCTCCATATTCTCCATATTCTTGGAAGCTGTACAGGCGATAAAATCACCCAGCTGTATTCGCGCTCTCCCTCACTAGATACTTGTCTGAATCTTTTACAACCATCTGCTACCTTCTCAGCCATGTAACGGAGCAGAACATCAGCAAAAATGAAATATCTGAGCTAGAGAGTTGAGCTTTAGCCTAGGCTCCATGAATAGTTTTATAATTAGTGGGTTTTTTTTTCATCTGAACACCAGGAGAGCTGAAGGGTATGGTATCATGTAGACTTTGCTCCCCCATGAACAGTGGCTGTGCTTCTAAATATTCATGGCATCATTACACAGTTTATCAAATCCAAAGGTACTGCCAGCTTTTAATTTAGAGCACGGCTCAGTCATGTTTCTCTGGTAGCCAGAACTGCTTTTTACTTCTTTTAACATTTGAATCCAAAAGAATGGGCAGACTGAATTTTAAGTGTCTAGTCTCCCCCCAGATTCTTCCATTGGCACTATTTTATTTTCATTTCTTAAATAGGTTGTGCTTTAGAGCACCCAGTCAATGCAATTCAACACGATACAATAGGGAAGCAGGTCCCGACTGTTATTTCCCACCTTTTACATCTCCAGTTGGGTTCATCCAGGTTTGAACAACAGGCTATTTAGAGCATAAGTCCTCATCAAGGAAAACTCAATCTTCTCTCATTTAACCAAGAAGAAAACAGTTGTCTGCTCCAGTTAGGCTACAGCAAGCAGACAATGAAACTTAACCAAAAGCAAAGAGAAAAAGAACTTTATAGCTCCTTGGCATCCAAACTGTTGCATATTTTTGCAGTTCAACAGTACAGAGAATCAGATGGGGATCTGCTGCTGCTTCTTAGCTGCTGCAAGCATCTAGGGGGTAGGAATACACATCCCGTGTCTCATGGAGTTCATCTGTCGTCTTCCCAGCTTTTCCTAAATAGCCTGGGAATGTGGGAAAGAGGGACTAGGTGACGATGGAGGAAGCTGAGGTCAGAGCATCACTGAAAGATGACAAGTGACTTTGTGTACCGTTTCACTCTGGGGCACTACAGGAGCTCTACTTGCCAGCTCTGGTTTGATAGGCAAAGGAAGATTAAGCACGTTGTTTTGTGGTGAGGAGTGGCTGAAGTGGTGTCTGCTCACCTCATTTTCCATCCGTACCGCTTAAATTAATCTAAAATCAATGGAGCTTTGAATAACCAGGGCAAAAGCTGTCCACTGTCTTTTTGTCTAAAGAGACAAAGCAGAGAGAAGACATCTGCAGAGAGACCATGATCACATCCATGAGATGGAGAATTAAGGCAGTTTTTATGGTGGCAAAAGACAGCCATGACCTCCAACCTCACGAGAGACAGCAGCAAACACTCTGAACGTACAACAAAATGGGGGTAGAAGCTTAACAGAACTGCTGACCAAGACTAAAGTTACTCTAACACTGCTGTGTCACAAATATCCAGTAAGAGCAAATTTGGACCATGTGAAAGAGTAAAGAGGGGCTGGCTCTTCATGAGGAAGAGGAGTGAGTGTGGTGATGGTGAAGAACTCGGGAGAGAGCAAAGGTCTAAAAAAAGAGTGTGAAGGGTAGCAAAGCACGTGCTGAGATCAGACTGAGGTTCAACTGTAACAGTGTTAGTGCTTATGAATATTAGATGTTTGTCATTAGTCAGGTAGTGATGCAGTTGGCCACCACTCCTCGGTTCCTGTGACAGCGACTGTGGCTGCTCTGCAAATAGACAAGCCTCTGCATTGCGTCAAACCATCAGCGCTGCCTCCAAACGCGTTTCACCTGCAGAAAGCTTATTGCCAAATCCTCTAGGATCTCCTTAAAAAAGGTGAATCTGTTGCATATTGATCTACCTGATTATTTTGGGGGATTTTACTTTCTGTAGGTCTGACGCTGGGAATTGCAGTGGCTTTCGTACAGTACAGCAGTGACCTGAAATAAGCTTCAGGGTGTCTTGTCCAGCCAGAGGAGGATCCACCCTCCTGCCTCAGTCCCTTGTAAGCTTTCTGAGGTTCAGCACGCGCTCAGGATGCCGAGTGTGACCTTTCTTTGGCACAAACACTTTGTCTCCACTCTTTAAAGACAATTGTCTGTTCTTTTGGAAGCAGCTGCCGTGCAGCACAAAGACCTCTGAAGTCCCTTTGCAATCCATTAAGAGATTGGTTTATTTACTGTCTGCTATTGATTATTACTTAATCTTAGACTTCTTCCCTCAAGGAAAAAGAAATAATCTTTGTGGAGTTTCTGGTTTGCTCTGTGGCCAGAGAAAAGGAAATGCTGTGATATAGCTGACTGAAGGGGCTTCAGCTTTGAACCAAAGTGCATTTCTTCACTAGCTGCGTTACATCCCAAAAATATTTACTTTGAGCTAAAGTGTAGTTAAAATTGCCAGGTTCACATTTGAGGGGACATGTCTCTGTTTACCAACCCTCCTGCCATGGTCAGGGAACCCTCTCACTAGATCAGGTTGCCCAGAGCCCCATCAAACCTGCCTTTGAATGCTGTGGTTGGACCATCCACAACTTTCCTGGGAAACCTGTTCGAAAATCACGTCCGTGACTCCACACCACTGCTGTTAGCACTTTTAACTGATCCTGATGGTAGGGTTGGTGTAGGCCATGTGATCCACGGGGCAGCATTGAAAAGGAACCTTTTTATTGTGTTTCACTGTGCTGAACAGCCTAACACCAGCTCCACAGTGGGTGAAACCAGCACTGCTGATTTAGGGAGGAGTGAGAACCTTCAGGAGAGAAATGTCTTTTCAGAGCAGATCGAAAAACCTCCCAGAGAACAGTCAGGTTAGTTCATGAGGAATAAAACCAAGGATGCCACCTTTCCTGTGCTTCTGCACGCTAACCTCTAAGCTCCTTCCTCTAGCAGGGGCTCCTCGCAACCTTCTCATGGCTCCACTCTCTCAGTCCCCTGACCACCTGCTCAGCAGCAAGCAAGAGAAGCTGTAGCTGCAGGGGACAGATCTGAGAGATGCTGCCGAGTCAGTAGGTAAGGAGCTGGATTGGTGTTGGCAGGTGAAGCACAACAGATGATGGATAAGTTTATGCTGCAGCCCTTTTCCTCCTGGGAAGAACCCGTTTGCTCTCTGCTCAATCCAGCCAGCCATCAATCCATATGAAACTTTCTGGAACATAATTGTCTTCAGGATTTCTGCTGCTGTCACATTTGCTCCAAGTCGGCTAAGAGGTCCAAAGATTCAGAAGAGGAGTGATGAGCAGACAAGCGATTGCTGAAGTTTTTGTTCCTTAAAAAAAAAGGCTTTCAAAAAAACCCCCAACAACCACCCAAAAAAAATTAGGAGAGAGGAAAGTAACAGATTTAATTACCGGTAATTTTCTTGTCCAACGTTATTTTTGAGCTGCTCTCTGTATTTAATTGTGACAAGAAATTAGCAAAAAGAAATCATTTTCAATATTTCCTGTAGGCTTTCTTGTAAAGGTTGTGATCAAACCCTATATTCTGCAGCCTGAGACAGATAAAACCAGATCCGAACAGCTCGATGCAGTGTTTTATTCTCAGAAATAGGAAAAACAAATAATTACCTATAATTACGAGGCACAATAAAGAATTAGAACTATTTCTATTCCCGTAGTTGGATTTTTGTTTTCTGTTATTTTGTGTTGCAGGGGTTTGGGTTTATTTTTTTTATTATTTTGCACAGAAGTGGTTGTTTCAATGGGCTTTTAATTACGTGTTTGTGAAGTACACGGAGAGAACTGACAGCTCCCTTGCAGAGCCAGCAGCATCCCATAGATAGCTGCAAAGTTTTAAAGGATCTTTTCTTCCCTTCCCTTTGTTGTCTTTAAGAGACACTTTTTTTTAATATCCCTGAGGTCAAAGGATTCTGCCAGTAGAAAGCAGAAAGGCACTGGCCCTGTAGCTCTCATTGTGGGAGTGAGTTTGCTGATGGAGATATATGAGTGGAGAAGATACCCATTTCCCATTCAGCCCACTTCCTTATTAATACTTTATAGATAATATTAATAAGCAGAAAGCCTCAAGACATTTGCTTGGGAAGATCCTTCCAAACCCCAACTCTGCTTTTCTCTGTGAGTTATTCAATGCAGTTTTCAGCAAAAGATTTTTCAGGGACTCTTTTGGGCAGTTTGTGATCCGTCTTGGTTATCGAGATGCTGTTGCGCTGCACCCAGCAGGGTGCTGCAAGTGCACACTGGTGGCTGGAACAAGCCGGGCTCTTCTGATGTAGCCAGTGAAACCTCCTTTAGAGTCATCTGTGAGTTAGGAGTGCAGTTAGGCTTGAATTTTTTCCCTCATTAGTTTACCAAGGCATTTTCACAGCCATGGCCCCATGAACCCCAGGTGTGCCTGAGCTCTCCAATCCCCCCTTGTTGAACGTGAAAGTTCTCAGGCCATGGCTGTAACCGTGCACTGGTTTGAGATGTCCGACCAGGCTGTGGTGTGTGATGGGGATGGCAGCCCCTGAGTGCACAAGTTAAAGCTGGCCCTGGAGCTTTGTGTGCACAGCTAATGTTGGAGGAGAAAGGGTGAGCCCTGCAGCCCCTTTGCAGGATGCTGGGAGCATCGTATGTCTCTCCTTGACCCTACAGGAAAGTGAGACCCTGCTCTGCATCTGGCACCTAGGTAAAGCCCAGGCAAGATGCTGTTCTAAAGCTTATTTATACACAAATGTAGAGGTTAAAGCCTGATGTAACTGCTTGTGATGTTTCCATTCTGCCCCATATTCAGCTTTGCCTCCTGGGGTACTATTTAGTATGTCTGTGTGCAGGATATGTTGTTGAAATCTTAGGTACCTCATTAACTCTGTGTGTGAACAAGGAGGTGGGGGAGAGGGAAAGTCAGAGGTGTAAATCAATGTGGACTTGTGAACCTCTTGGTGTTACTACTTCAACTCTCTTGCCTGGCCTGGGTTACCTGTGATATCCACTGACTGTCTGAAATGATGGTAGGTTCAGCTGTGGGCTTTTACCTCAGAGGTCTGAAGTTCCTTGCTGTGGGAGCGGTGGGCGTGTCTGCCCGCCTCGCTGGGATCCAGCCTTTACTGCTGAGGTACTGCTGCTAAAAAGGGTAGTAAATCCCTCGAGTTCATCGGGTCTATTCCAGAGAGGCATCTATGGCTCGGAGTGATGACATTTCTCGTCTAATAAAAATACCCATCTATCAGCCAAAAAAAATTCATAAAAGATCAGATTTAGGTGTCCTGCTCTAGTACTTCCAGCAGCTACTTGCTTCATGATCTCATTTACATCTCTAGTCAAGTCTCTCTATCAGAACTGTTTCTGTCTTGATGTTCTTGGAGAAAAAAAAAGGTGGTTTGAGGTTGTTTTTGAATTTGTGGAGGTCTCTGACCCAAAGAAGGGCTTCTGTGTTAGGTGTAGGAGTTCCTAACTACCACCCTGAGAAGCTCACACCAACTTTGAAGTCAATAGAAAATAAGAGGCTGCCGTGTAAGCCTTGTTGTTTGGGTTTTATTTTTAATTCTATGTACATCACTGTGATTTCTTTGAAAAAAATGTTTTGGGAAACAAGTTTTCAGGTGCTGTGAGTACCAACAAGTGAATTAGTGGATTTCTTTCCGAGCGAATGTTTATAGTGGTGCTTTATTGTGTAGGTACTGCTGCATCTAAGCCTTGCTTTTCAATTTAATTTTAGGATAAATTAGCTTATCTTCATGCAAGTGGCTTTAAAGCTAATAATCCTAGAAGAATTAAGATTAGAAAGTAATGCTATCAGTGACAAAGCCCATTAATGGCTTTTGAGTGCTGCAGACTGGTGAACTATAACCGGGATAATTGGCATAAATGAAATACCCCTCTTTCTTCAGCCCAGGTATCCTTTAACTGTGCTTCACATTAATTACTTCAAGGTTTCGTTACGGTCAACTAAAATTTGGATGGCTTGTCCACCTCTTTTCTGTGAGGCTGAGCAAATGTCAGGTGAGCTGCTTGAAGAAGTCGGAAAGGGTAAAGCTGGAGCAGGCAAGATAAGGAGGTAAATACCGGCAGTGGAACAATTGCTGCTGCTGATCATGTTCTGCTCACTGCAGGGAGGATGGAGCAGGGTAATCCCTCAGGCAAAGAGGCAACTTGGCTTTCTAGAGGGACAAGAGGGCAATTGTATTTTGCTAGTGGATTGGCTCAAGTTTGCTGGGGGAATAGGGATTGTTCTGAAACCCTTCGAAATGGGATATAAGTCCAGTGAAGGCTGGTTGGCTCCAGGCTTCTCTGAAAAAGCACCTGCACAGAACAGATGGGTTTTGATTGTGGACCTTGAAAGTCCTTACCAGGGGGACAGCCTACTCTAGTACCTCCACGTACCGAAATGAAAGCACAACAGGTATCAGCGTGCTTCCATACCCTTGTCAGAGCCCTTGAGAGCCCGTCTCAGGGGTCTGTGAGCACCAGATGAAGAGTTCTGACTTGAAGGAGTGTTAAAGTAAAAGATCTCCGCTCGCTCTCTCTGGTGAGAAATACTAGTTCATAACACAGAGACTGGTGGACTCTACCCCCTGTTTCCTTGCCAGCTCTTGCTGGAATTGCTCCACTGTAGCTCAAAGAGCAGCAGACTCGCACCCTCTGGCAAAAAGTGGGAGAAAGGAGATTTTAACAGAAAGCTTGGTAAAACACCCTCTTATTTCTTCTTCTTTGTGGCACACTAGAGGAGAAAAAAGGAAACGTTACACTGGGTGGGAGGGAAGGGGAAGTTCTCAAGCAACTGCTGAAACTGAGCCCAAACTTTTTACTTTTTGTTTTTTCCTTCCACAGTTTGTTTGGAAAATACCTTAAACAAACTCATTTCCAGGGGCTGAGCATAGTGTTCTCACCAGTCCAGCCAGGCTTTCCTTTGTATTCTTGTGGCGTTTTGGGTGGGTAATAACTCACAGCCTATTTCTTCCCTTGTCCTGCGTCTCATTCTCTGCACAGATCCTGCACCTGGCGGACAAATCAATTCCAACCCAAGGGTTTTCAGGGAGGTTTGGTGCCAGGATCTGTGCACTTTTCAGCATTTGAAATGTACAGAGCTGCTGAAAGTTTGCTGTGTTCATGCAGAACCTCAGCAAGAACGCTGGTACTCGTGGCATGTGCAACTAAATGGGGTGAAATAGGTACTTAAAGATTCATATAATGCATTAACCATTTTGGTAACTTAATTCAAGGCATGATACATACAGCTGACATCAAAAGCCTTTCATAGCTCTCCTTTAATTTCGGTTTCGGTAATGAATATAGATCCAATTAGAAAGGAGCTGATACACTCTGAAAAGAATTAACAATACCCCTAATTTCCATGTTGAAGTAATGGCTGCTATTATAGACTTCTTGATTTTTAATCAGATATTCTCAAAAATGACAGCGGATGTGGATTCATAATGCTCAGCTGACGCCACGAGTCACGCTTGCTCCTTCTCTCTCTCTGTTTCTTTAAAAAATAAGTGGAATCTCAGAAGCCTAGAACAAAAGCTTCTTCCTTGTGCGATGTGTTTTGATGGCGCTTTAATGTTTACCCAAGAAGCAGATCACAAACAGCTTGTCGCTGCCTGAGGGTGACCCTGAGCTCCAGCTTGGTTAGACAAGGGTTTAGTCAGACTCATTCTGAGCCTCTCTGGTGTCTCTAGATCAAGTCTGAGGCTCTTGGTCTGGCATTTAGTCTTCGTAGTATTGAAAGGGAAATGGGTGAGGTCCTACTGGTGATGCAGGGTTGCTGTGTGTCCTCTGCTTCGTGCTAGAACAGGCTGTGTCTTTAGGGATGCTCTAGTTTCTATGGCTTGTGCCAGTTTGAGGGAGGAAAGAAATCTGTGCCGATGCCACACACGGGGAGTGAATCTATGTGTGCAGGGTTTAATCTCATGCACTAACCCTCATGGTTAAATCCGAGTGTGCTGCTTCTGACGTGTGCTGTATGGCCATCCTTCACCTGAACCTTTATACAACTGTTAGGGGTCGGTCTCACAGGAAGGCGAGAGCCACAGACATAACTGCGTGTGCACCTCACTGAAATGGCCAACATGGAAAGCTCCGAGGTGAGGTCTCTTCAGTTTCATGGAATCATAGAATGGCTTAGGTTGGAAGGGACCTCAGAGATCATCTAGCTCCAGCCCCCTGCCATGGGCAGGGACACCTCTCACTAGACCAGGTTGCCCAGAGCCCTCCATTCATTCCTTTGGGCCCAGCTGTCCAGCCAGTTTTTTCACCCAGCACAGTGTGTGCCCACCCCGGCCATAGGCTGCCAGTTTCTCCAGGAGGATGCTGTGGCAAAAGGTGCGAAACACTTTGCTGAAGTCCGGCTAGATGACGTCCACACCCTTTCCCTCATCCACTGAGTGGGTTACCATGTTGTGGAAGGAGATGAGGTTAGTCAGGCAGGACCTGCCTTACATAAACCCACGCTGACGGGACCTGATCATCTGATTGTCTTGTTTGTGTTGCGTGAGGGTACTCAGAATTATCTGCTCCATCAGCTTCCCCAGCACCAAAGTTAAACTGGCAGGTCTGAAGTTCCCTGGATCATCCTTCTGGCCCTTCTTGTAGATGAGTGACACATTTGCTAGTTTCCAGTCAACTGGGACCGCCCTGGTTAGCCAAGGCCTGTTGATAAATAATGGAGAGGGGCTTGATGAGCACTTCTGCCAGCTCCTTTAGTACCCTTGGTGGATCCCTTGGGTGGTCCTGTAGACTTGTGCACATCTAAGTGGCACAAAAGGTCCCTGATCATTCCCTCTTGGATTGTGGTGGCTGCATTCTGCTCCCTATCCCTGTCATTCCTTTCAGGGAGATGGACCCTCAGGGAGCAGCCGGTATTGCTGACAAAGACCAAGGCAAAGTAGGTGCTCAGCAGCTCAGCCTTTTCCTCTTACTCACTCACAAGACTTCTGGCCGTATTCAGCATTCTTTTACTGTTAACATATTTATAGAAACATTTTTAATATCTCTAATGATGCTGGACAGACTAAGTTCTCGCTGAGCTTTGGCCTTTCTAATTCTCTCTCTACACATCCTTGCAGTAACCCTGTAGTCTTCCTGAGTTGTCTGTTGTCTAATTCCTACTGCCTTGCCGTGGGCAGGGACACCTCTCACTAGACCAGGTTTCCCAGAGCCTCGTCCAACCTGTCCTTCAACACTTCCAGGGATGGAGCAGCCACAGCCACAGCTTCTTTGGGCAACCCGTTCCAGTACCTCACCACCCTCACAGTGAGGAATTTCTTCCTAAGATCTAAATCTCCACTCTTTTAGTTTGAAACCTTTCTCCCTTGTCCTACCATTAGAGTTCCTCATAAAAACGTCCCATTCCAGCTTTCCTGTAACCCCTTCAGGTACTGGGAGGCTGCTATAGCTCATCAGAATCACCAGATTCTCTTGACATTCCCTGTATTCCCACATCTGGGACTTTCCTGGTTGGAGATGTCAAAGAGGGGAACTTCTGACTTGTTTTCTGCCATGTATGAGCTGGTCCACAGGCCAAGTTTAGTGTGTGTGGGAGGAGGCAGGGTATGTGGCATCTCAGGTAGAGACACTGGAGGATATTACTTCTTTTCTGAGGCAATAAAGCCAGGCAGCTTAACTGGGCAAATAAACCTATTTAAAGAAACTGCAAGTGTAATGTCTTGTTGTCACTGGAGAAACAGTCCCCAAACAGTCTCACCTTTTCATAAGCACTGGAGTGACGCACGAGCTCAAAATGGAAACTGTTGGTGGCGGCTGTCTGCAACATCTGTAATGCAATATGGGCTGAGTCTACCCAACTCTGTATTGGAGGGTATCGTGCGTGCAGCTGAGCTGTTGATCTAGCATGTATTAGTCACAGAATTCTAATCGAGTAGCTGCAATTAGAAAATTTCATCAGCAGGGACACAATCTTTGAATTGAAAGCGATGCCGCACGCAGCCAAATGGCTGTACTTCTGCTTTCGGGTTTGGCTCCATTTATAAATAGCTTTTAGATGTGCCATGTCTATTCCAGTCATGAAGCTGCTGGGGCATCTCCCTGGGATGCGCTTGCTTCATCTCAGCAGGTTTTGGACCCCAGAATGAATGCTGCCTACCCCAGTGCTGGGAGCAGTCTTGCTTCTGTTCTCTTCCCATGTTGTTACGGGAGAACCCAAGCCTCTGTGTATTATACGACATAGCGGAGAGATGGCCTGGCATGTGTCTCTGTCATTAAACACAGGTAGAACAGAGGGTGGTGGAGGTGCATGGACATAGTGTCAGTAAAATCCTAGTTGGGAAGTGGCAGCTGCCTTTTGCTGTGGTAGTAGGAACTGTTCAAACTTCTTTTCTATTTTATGACACTAATGCATGATCCTACTTGATATCCACAATGATATCTCTACATGTAAAGTATTTGCTCTACTAGATGTATCTTGATCGTATCTAGTGATGCATCAGTCATGTATGAGGAGAGAAAAAATATTAAACAAATTGTTTTTGGAGCAGGGGGGTTGTTGGGGTTGTTTCCATACCAAGCAGCGTGAATATGCTTGAAAGACAAATCTCTGAAGGAAGATAAATACTTGATATGAGCCTGTAATGGAAGCTCTTAGTTCCTTGATCTATTTTCTCCCTCCCTCTTATTTCACGCTGTATTGTGCACAGCATCAATTCAGTTGTGTTTGAGTAAATTTTCTACTTAGCCATTTCTCAGCGGTTCACACACACAAAACTTTTGTTCTTCTTTTCCAGAGCAGAACTCTCCCTCACTGCTACTTAAACAGTTTACCTAGAATGTATTAGGACTGAAGCTGCACTGGGGTAGGGCTTGGATGTGTTTGCAAATCCTTTGAAGAAGGAGGAACATTTGAGAATTATCTTTGGCGTTTTCATTTGGCTTTCTGGCAAGTTCTTTTTAATTTGCATTCCACCACCCCGTTTAAAAATGTAGAAGTCAGAACTGGTTTGGAAATGCTTCCTTACGCTCAGCAAATATTTGAAAAGACTTAATACATTATTAATTCCTGTTTAGATGCATGAAAAGTTAATCAACTGTTGCTCTTATAGGCTTGTGTCTCTAGTCTTGTTTATAGCACGGCTTATAAACGTCTGTTCATAACCTGCACCAATGATCTCCTGTCCCTCCTGCTGTCATGGCTCTAATGTGTGAGTAGATCACAGAATCACTCCAGTTGGAAAAGTCTCCTGGGATCACTAAGTCCAACCGTCTACCCTACCTTACAAGTTCACCCCTAAACCTCATTCAAACAATCTTTAAACACACCCAGGGATGGTGACTCTACCACCTCCCTGGGCAGCCCATTCCAGTGCCTGACCACCCTTTCTGTGAAGAAGTCTTTCCTAATATCAAGTCCAAACCTACCCTGTTGTAACTTGAACCCGTTCCCCTCTCGTTCTATCACTAATTGCTTGTGACAAGAGACCAGTGAACCTCTCCACAATGTCCTTTCAGGTAGTTGTAAAAGTGAAGAGATCTTCTCTCAGATCATCTATCTCACCTCAGACCATCAGCAATAGATCTTCCATTATAACTTACAAACTATTATAAAATGTTCCTTTAGCTAAAGGGAGAGATCCTTTAGCCAAGCTTTAGTAAGTGTTCCTGTTTGACACGTGCTTTTCCATCCTCACCATGCTAATCACAGAATCATGGAATTGTTCAGACTGGAAAAGACCTTTAAGATCATAGAGTCCAGCCATTAGCCCAGCTCTACCATGGTTCTATGTATTCCTTGTCTTCCTGTCTCACTCAGCTGCTGACACAAAAGACGTCCTCCAGGTGGAAAGAGGGTGTTTTCTACAAGTGGAAACTTCTCTGTTCTTTTCTCAATAAAGAGAAGACAGCTTTAAGTACGAGTGTTAAACTATCCTCTCTCTGACTGACTGTTTTGCTTAAAGGCAATGGAGAAAGATATCATAGAATGTTTTGGGTGGGAAAGGACCTGCAAAGGTCTTCTAGCCCAGCCTCCAGGTATGATCAGCTTGCCCCTACACAGAGGAAATACTTAAACTGCCAGTAGGCAACAGGCTGGGAGGTAAAAGACTGGTTTGTGTGGTGCACAGTGATATTAGTTGTTACAGCAGCAGTAGTAAGATTATTCATTTCTTTCAACAAGTCTTAGTCTTGAATTTACGCCCTCTCTGAAGGAATTGTGTCCAGCTGCAGATTTACTGGTTCCTCTCAGATCAGCGTAGTGAGAGTGTAACTGTACTGGCCTTCCTTTATGTACTTGAACTCTTGAAGGGGGAAAATGCTTTGGGCAACAAGCAGTCCAGAACTCTTGAATCTGGGTGGCTTCATCTAGTTTGTTTGGTTTGTGTTGCCTGGCTTTTGGTGTTCTCTCTGGGGTTTTGTTTTTGTTTTAAATTAGCTCTGGAGTATGCCTCCCTTGCAGTTGGTGGTGCTGTAACTATCAGATATATGGTACAATTATCGCAAAGTCCCATAGATAAAACAGACTAATTTCACAGAGCCAAGGAAGCAGTAATTGTTTATGCAGATGCATTGCCAGCGAAGAAGAATTCCTTATGAGTATTTTCAATTTTTAATGTCATGTAAATTATTCCTACACTAACATAAACAGGAAAGCAGGCTGTGATTTTTTGTTTTTACAGGCCCTTTTGAGTAACATTTGTTCGCGTTTCCTTCATTCATTCTGCATTTTTATTGTCCCACCCAATAACAGTTTCCCTCCCTTTCCCACCCCATTCATCCATTAGCGCACAGCTAATGACCTCATTGCCTTGCTGCGAAATAGTTATCACTGGGATTCATTATTCTGTCATGGCAAGGCTATTTTTAGTCCAGATTCCAGCTGGCAACTGAGAAGAAACATAGAGGAAGGAAATTGCCTCAGGTACTGTTAGTGCTATCTAGTGCCTGTAGCATCCACCACTTGATGCAAAGTGCCCTGGAATCCAAAACGTATTCACTTCATCTCCTTAGCCTAAGCAGCAATACGCCAGTCTGGAAAAAAAGAAGATCAAATGGCCTATCTTTGAAGAGGAGCAACTCAGAGCTGATCAATAGGGGCAGGTAGAACTATGTGTTGTAGGCAGAGTTGCGATGGAATTTGTTGTCTTTGGCTTACGCACCTTGAGCTGCGGCTGTGAGGGGCACAAGTTTGCCTGTGTTGGCATCTCCAGATAGATTTGGGACATCTACCTGGACGTTGTGCATGGAGCCACCAGATAAATGTTATATTTTGGCTTTTGTGCAGCACTCCAATTTGGTTTTGTTCTAAGGACTCACCTGGAAAAAATCCTCCTTTGGAGGTTTTCCTGCTGCCTTCACCGGGTTGCTAATAGTTTTAATGTGGTGGCTGATCTGCGGGGAAGAACTTGGTGAGGTTTTCTAACTCATCCCTTTAGTCTTAACTTTTCCAGTGGGCCCATTGGCTGCATTATTTCCCTAAGAAAATATTTCTTGACCTTAAAAGTCTTTTCCCACCAAGGATATTCTGTGATCTTTTCCCTAAGAAAAGATTTCAAAATGGACTTTTCAACATGAGCGACACTAGATTGATCGATCTCACTTGGATTTAGGCAAATAATCTGGACTCTGGAAAGTCATTGCTGCAGCAGATAGCCTGGCTCACCTCAGTGCAGGGCTTCTGTGAGAGCAGGATTCCATGTTCAAGGTGTTCTAGTTTAAGCTTTTTCCTTGCATTGCTGAAGACACTAAGAAAATTGAGTTGGACACAAATTTAAAAGCTTCACTGGAAGAAGCACTTGATCCCCCCCATGTCAACCAGTGGTGTGTGGTTTCTTCTGGCCTGAAGTAGGTTGAACATTCAGAACAATTTCTATCCCTAAAGGACTGTCAATCCCTGAAACAGATTTACCAGGGCACTGGTAGAATCCCCATCGCACAAGTGGAGACGTGTTGCTGAGGGCCATGGTGTAGTGGTGACCTGGCTGTGGTGGGTTAATGGTTGGACTTGATGAGCATAAAGGTCTTTTCCAATACCAAAGAGTCTATTTAGCATAAGTGGCTGTCACAGGCGGCTGACTTGACTGATGCATCACATCACCTGCAACAGGAGTTACACGCTCTTGGGAAGAAGACTTTCTGCCATGACAGAATGATTTTGAGGTGTGTTGTTTAGTAAGGGGGAAAGAGAAGCTTTTACAAAGCACAGCTTCACTGTGCTGAGAGGGACGACACTCAAGTAATTAAAACAAAAGTTTTTAGAGGGTGGGGAAAGGGAGCTGTAAATTGTTTGTGAAAATTGTGAGAGCAACAGGGTCCCTTTGTAAAGACCATTGCCAACCCTTGGATGGCGAGTTGAGTAAAAGAGAACTCTGTGCTTTGCCTCAGGCATAACCACTTCCAAACCCCTCTAAAAGGGCTAATACTCCCCATTATATCCTTAATTAAGCATCACAGGGCAAAGAACAAAGAGGCTTTGTCAACAAAGGGTATTTCTGTGTGAGTTGTTGGGAGGAAGGAATTGTTGTGCTCTTCATTGTTCTGGTGAAGCATGACGGAAAAAAATCCACCCTTTAAGTATTTTTGTAAGGCATTTAATGAAATTATGTGTTGTGGACCTGTGACTGGGTAACGGCTTGACGGTGGATGTCGAACACTAAGGCGATTATGAAAAATCCCCCCAAAGTTTAAGGAGATAAATACGAAGTGATCACTGTGTATAAAAGCCATGGTCATTGTTCCAAGGATACTAAATAATCGGATTTAAACAATAGGCAGTCAAATATATTTGAACCAACAGCCTGCTTCTGGGTTTTTTCAGCCACTAGAAATCTCATTTGGCAGCAGTCAAAGAAGGGGACAAATGGATTTTAAAATTTGGAGTGGCAAAACATTAACCCAGCAAAGAAAACATGAATTCAAGTGATGAAAAACGAATCTTCTGACTGGCTTGGAAAATAGTTATCAAAATACTAATCACAAAATAGTGCGGGAATAGAAAAGAAGTCTTATTTTGTGGTGGTGTGGTCCAAAGGCTCCCAGACGTCAGAGCTGCTGGGATACGTCTGCAATGACTCAGGGGCTAGTGAAGGAAATAGGGGCTACTAAAACCCAGTGGCAACTCTGCAACCTGCAGAGTTTCTCAGCAGTTTGTTTTTCTTTAAGAGAATCAGAGCTGCTTTACGCTATTTCTTTGGCTTAAAGTAGGTAAATTAAGGCATTTGAAGTATTTTGGGCTCTTCCAAGAGCTTATTGAGAGGAAAAACCAGATCACTTAATTAATGAAAAGTGGTTTAAGCTATAGATCTACTGCAGAGTCTAGGCTGGTTGCAAATACTAGGACTAAATTAATCATAGAATCATGTGTTGGGCTGGAGGGACCCTTTAAAGGTCATCTAGTCCAACTCCTCCCCAGTGAGCAGGGACATCTTTAACTAGATCGAGTTGCTCACAGCCCCATCAAGCCTGACCTTCAGTATCTCCAGGGATGGAGCTTCTGCCACCAATCTGGGCAACCTGTTCCAGTGTTTCAACACTCTCATTGCAAAGACATTTTTTCTGACATCCAACCTACATCTCTCCTGCTCTAGTTTAAAACCGTTGCCCCTTGTCTTGTTGCTACACACCCTTGTGTACAGCCCCTCTCCAGCTTTCCTGTAGGACCCCTTCAGGTAGTGGAAGACTACTGTAAAGTCTCCTTGGAGCCTTCTCTTCTCTAGCCCAAACAACCCCAACTGTCTCAGCCTATCTTCATAGAAAAGGTGCTCCAGCCCTCAGGTTCTTTTCGTAGCCCTCCTCTGGACCTACTCCGACATGTTCACGTCATTCTTGTGTTGGGGCTCCAGAGCTGGATGCAGCACTTCAGGTGACGTCTCACCAGAGCACGGTAGAAGGGCAGAATCACCTCTCTCGGTCTGCTGGCCACACTTCTGATACAGCCCAGGATGCAAGATTAACTCTGACTGTAGCTTCCTGGTTTGACCCAAGAGTTAAGACAGAAGTGGCTGTAGCTCAAGAGTGGGTTTGTAGCTCATTTTGGGCTGGTTTTACAACAGCACCACTGGGCTTTTCTTGTGCCTGTTTGCTCGTTTTCCTGAACTTTAACAAATGCATGGATGACTCAAAAATATAGATTTCTATCTATTGAGAGAAATTTGATGACGAGAGGGGAGAAAAATATCATATTAGTGCCCAATAAAGGGGGAAAATTCCACAAACCACTATACCTGCTACCCACAAATGAAGTCTAAATCTTGACTTCAGTGTGAGGATGGTGAGGCACTGGAACAGTAGCCTGCAGTGGTTGTGGATGCTTCATCCCTAGAAGTGTTCAGTGCCAGGTAGGACAGGGGAATCTAGTGAGAGGTGCCCCTGCCCATGGCAGGGGGTTGGAACTAGGTGATCTTTGAGGTCCCTTCCCACCTAAACTGTTCTATGATTCTGTGGTATATTGACTCCTAATTGGTAGCTAAGGAGTGCAGGAGACATCTGGGGAACAACCAAGGGACTAAAGGATATGGAGGGGGAGGAAAGTCAACATAGCCCAGCAGCAGGAGGCACTGAGAGCAGGTTACAGCTGTTCTGCAAACGCTTGGCACAAACCCTGAAGAAAATGGCATTGTTAATTCCAAAATGTGTGGACTAACTTGTTCTGCATCCTGCTTCTAGCATTAGCAGCTGATTGCTTTGTTGAAATGGAGGCCTTTCATACTGTGATCATTTGCAAATGGTGTGATGTTGCGTAGCTCTGACCAGACGTGTGCATCGTGTGCTGGTTTTACCTTTCTCAGAGCAGGTGGAAAGAACTCTTCGACTTTCTTTGACCTCATCCCAGAATGAGCTGCCTGTGATGCCTGCTCAAATGCAGCCCATTTGAGTTTGCTTAAAATGAGTAGCAAGCAACTTTTCAAAATTAATATGTTTGCTGGCATCACTGTGAAAATGAGGGCAACACGCAGCTCCACTGAGCTGCTTCTCTTATTTCAGGAGCTGTTCCAATAGTGTGTGTGTACACTGGTGTGCCCAGTGTAACTGCTGTGCTCGTTTAATTCCACCCCCTAGCCCTTTGTACGCTATGGCCATGTTTCAGGAAAGCAGTAACTCAGATCAACATGAATAAAGGGAATTTATTTTTCTTTCTCCTCCATTTTTTTCATTTTCCTCTAGTTGACTGAGAACTCCTGCATGTGAGCCTTCGCTGTCTCTTCCTCGCTGCTGCAAACAGCAGATGAGCCAGTCATTGTCTGCTTTTCCTCCCTGGCATTTCTAGTGTTCCTTCACTTTCCCCTCTTTTCAATGATAACCTAAGGTGTTACAAATGAATTTTTAATACCTAATTATTTCCTTTAGACAGCCATCCCCGACAGCTCGTCTTGATTTGGAATTTATTTAGGCCATTATAGTTGAGGGCTGGCTAGGATTGAAAGGTCAGAGTTGAGCACAAGTCATGCTGCAGAGAGATCATGGCAAATCATTTCCAGGGAGCTTGGGTGTATTTTAGAAGCCTTGTGCTCTTTAATAAACCCTCCGCTATCATTTTTCTTCAATCTTATTTGCTTTACAAATTACCTAAATCTGCCCTGCTGCATTGAAAGGGTGATGCAGCGTTTACTGGAGGGATGAGATTTTTGGGGTTTGGGATTAAAACATTTGGAAGTACTAACACAAAAAAAGAATATTTGTATTTTAAGATAAGATTAAATTTCCTCCTAATATTAAATTTTGTACTAAGTGCAGTTACTTATTGTCGTGTGCAACTGTGGGCTTAGGAGAGCTGTCATCTCGGTGCCTAATGTACTGAATAATGGGTCTTCTACATTGAGTGCATTTGCTTTGTTCCTATAGTGACAGATGCAAGGAATTAATTTCTCTTAGCAAGAAATGTTCATTGAAGATAAGGCCTGAAATAAACACTGACACGCAACTGCGAAACGCCCCGAAACTGTTTCTTGGTGACAAATTACTGCCGAGGTATATAGACCCTTCCACAAAAGTGACACCTATTGAATTTATTAGACAGATGATATGGAGAGGACTGAATCATTTTTTATTTTCCTTTTGGTGCTGTTTGTAGCTCTGACATTTACCAGCTTCTCCTAATAAATTGGTTATAGGCTGCTGAGAACAGAAGTCAGAGGGTTATGGAAACTCTTGCACTGGCTGCCATGGATCATGCAGCCACCAGCAAGGTTTGTGCAGGAGCATATTTAACTTTTTTTGTGTGTAGAAGTGGCCAGAGCCTGGGTGTGAGGCTTAGAGTGTCCAGCTTTGCACGTCCGACACCATTCCCCAGGAAATCAGAGCTATGCAGCCTCGATGAGCGGCATGAAGCAGGCTTGTGTGCTGTGCGAGCTAAGGCTGGATTCACAGACCAAGGCGCAGCAAAGGAGGAAGAACCTGAAGGGTTAAAAGTCAAGTAACAAAAGAAAATCCCATTTCATAGGATCATAGAATGGTTTAGGTTGGAAGGGAACTCGGAGATTGTCTAGTTCCAACCACCACGTGAAGAGGCCAGTGCAGCTCTTGGTAGAGGAGTGTATGCTGCTATAAATTGCTTCGGTGGCTGCTTGTCTTCGGAGTTTTTCCCAAAATACCACATTTGCTCACAAGTCAGCCTGAAAGTGGGTTTTGACCTTGGCTTCTCCTGTTTACACGTAGTCATAAAGGATTTTAGGTGGCACTTCCTATCAGGACTTTGTGCAGGAGACGAGTATCGTGAGCTCTGGTTTACCTGGAGGGAATTGCAATGCTGTCACAGCAACCTGTTGACAGCATCAGCAACAAAACCCAATCTGTTGATCGCAACCCTCTGCTGATTTCTGCAGGCCAGTTTATACAGCTGCATCTCGTTAGCATCCCCTAATCTTGTTATTTGGGGCTTTGAGTCCAGCTCACTGTGGCAGGAGGAACAAAGGCTGTATCTCCTGTATCAGCAGGTCACCAGTCACTGAAGAGTTTGGGAGCACGGCAGGGCACGTGGCTCAGTGTGCAAAAGCACCAGCTCACTGAGTTGAGGTACGTGTAATCCTGCTCTTCAAAGGAAAGCAAGTAAGCTCCTAATTAAAAAGCCTCATTATAGTTTGTGAAAGCAGAAGCATAAAGAGTTTCCCTCTTGCGCCTATGTCCAAAAGATTATCAACAATCTTTTTAAAGGTAAGCAGAGAAGTAATCGTCCCTCAAGAGATTCTGGAGGGGAGGAGAATAAAGTACCCTTCAGCAGCTTGGGACGGAAGTATCCATGAGCTGAACGACTTCTGATGGAGGCAGACTCTGCTCTGTCTCCAGCAACTTTGTGGGGTTTTTCCCTTGCACGAAGGGGAAGCACAGAAGTGGACAAGCAAGTATTAAACAGCACTTTCTGGTTTACCTGCCGTGGGGCCACCTCTGCGCACAAATCATCTGCTGAATTTGGTTCAGCTTGCTGGCAGGGAAAGGTTTGTCTCCTTTGCAGACATCCTCACCAGTCCTCCACAAACATATAAATGGAACAAATATATCTGCGGAGCAGATCCCAGAGGCTTTGGGTCTGTTGTGCCTGATGTATGTGAAGACAACCCAAAGCTGCCCTGTTTCCAGAGTGAAATGTTCAAAGAAGCTCTCAGTTATGTTAGGCAGGAAAGAGCAGCTCGTAACTCTGATCCATATTTTATTCACCCTAATCTTCTCTAGTGTCAGGGATCAACAAGAATATCACTCCTTTCTGTCCTGTTGAACACTAAGGACATGGTTTGGTGGTGGGCTTGGAGCAGTTGGGTTGATAGTTCAACTCAATGTTCTCGAAGGTCTTTTCCAACTGAACGATTCTGTCATCACCTGCCTCAGAGACTAGCATAAGCCTTTTTACATGGGACTTCAAAACCTTCTGAACCCCAGACCTTGGCGCCCTGGAGGGACTATGGGGTTGCCTCTGCGCTTGAGCAAGGTCGTGCTCATACGATGCAACGTGAAAATGAAAACTCCAGCCTAGTGATGACAAGCCCCTCCGTGCTTTGGATCTCGGGAAAGATTGTTTTGATGTTCCGCCGTACGTGTAATTTTAGTGTGGTGGGTTTTTTTCCTCCCCAATGATTTAAATTAATTTGAATCAAATCATTAGGCCCCAGACTGGTGCTGAACATAATGACTCATCCCCAAATTAATATTATCTATCTCGAAATCCTCCTCCTGTTTAAATCACTGCAAGAGTCATGCTCCTCACAAAGTCAGCTCCATTCAAACGAGTTCTGCAGCGGTTCATTAGGTAATGATGAGATTTATATGTGGGGGTCAGCAATTGTTTTCCTGTTCTGACTTTAAATGGACGAAGCGTGGGTAAGTGAACAGGTGTTCTCTAAACTTTGGACTTTTTGGGAAAAAAAAGACTCATACAATGGTTTAGGTGTTTAGCTTGGAAAGGACCTCAGAGATCACCTAGTTGGTTGGTTGGTTGGTTGGTTGGTTGGTTGGGGTTTTTCTTTCACTCTCAGCTTTGGACAGTGGCTATTTTTAAGTATTGCCAGGCCTGTCGGTAAAGGAGCTTCTTTCCTGTACCCCTGGGTTGACAGGGTTTGGCAGGAATTTTGACCTCCTTAGGGGAAGGAGCTGTCAGTTGTTCCCTGTAATGAATGGTGAGATGGTGTTGCAAGGCTCTGCGTGTAGTATTAAGCAGCACAGAAATCATGGCTGTCCCACTTCCCAGACAGTGAAGCGCTGGCGTCTGCTCTGCGTAGCTGCAGTGACGAATGACTGAACGATGCCACTTGACAGCTGCTCCATTGTATAAAATATGAACACCATTTTTTGCTTAATTTCTATGTTTCCGTGAGCAGACAAAACTTCCCCTCTTCCACAAATAAGCAAGAAGAAGCGGTGATGGAAAAAGGAGTAACGCCATTATCTCCTTTCCTTTCCCTTCTGCTGGCGTAAGGCGATTACCTGCCTATTGAATCTGTTAGCACGGGGCTCCTCAAAGTAATCTCGTGGCGAATTTATATGACCAGCCTTGCTGGCGTCAGTGACTTCTGTAACCCAAAAGCAGCACATCCATTTCATTGTGCCGTTCCGTTCTCAAGAAGCGAAGGAGTAAAGCTCAAAATGAGTGACTGAGCTGAGTGACATGTGAGACAGCACTTGGGAGAGGCTCAGAATAATTCCAGTATAATGAGAGTGAATCAGACCCGTGTCAGCAGTTTTACTATCCAGAAACCAGTTTACTGGATCTCTTACTGAGTTGTGTCTCGGTAGCTTTTGGGTTGTTGGTGATTCTCAGTCCCCAGGGAGTCTGTGGGTAGGTTTATGGATCCTTCTAGCCACTCACCGTCAGTGGTCCTGTCTCATTGCCAACCTTTTCAAGGACTTGAAGTACAAAAATGTCTTTAACGATTTTTATCATTAAGATAAAGCCAGGTAAAGATAAAGCTGAAGGGACAGTCCAGGGCCTGATTAGCAACAGCTATTTTTGGAACAGATGGACTCTGTGAGGTTCCTAGATCCTTCCCAAATAGTCAAAATACTTCTTACACTTTTGGTTCTACTCTTCCTTAAGGCTTCCTCCATTTCCTCCTTCTATCTGGGCTGTATGGGGTGGCTCCTGTGGTTTTGGTTTGTATTTTTAACCCAGATCAGATACATTAAAGAACCCAAAGCGATCACAGAAAAAGTTAAAAGAACATTTGCATTAGGCCTAGGAAATGAGGAATTGCTTTTTTCTTTTCATTTGTTCTTTATTTCATAGGAATTTCTACACTGTGTGCAGCCGGACAAATTGTTAGGTCTGTCGGAATGAACGCACCGATTAAATCGTTAAACAAAACGCAAATTCATTAGCAAAATATTTCCCTTTGATTCCATAAAAGCTGCTGTTCAATCGTGTAATTTTCTCCTCTGGCAGATTTTCAAAGTTTTCCAAATATCGATTGTTTTGTAATTTCGGTCGCCACAGCTGTGGATCGAGTTAATTCCCTGACGCGCGAAGCCAATCTGCATAATGGAGAGCTGAAACAATGGGGCGTTTTCGGCTCTCCCTGACGAGCCTGAGGTTGCTCGTGTCCTGTCATAAGCTCCTTGCACGAACACGGGGCACAATGTGCAGATAAAATAATACAGCCAATTAGTTAGTGCCCCTGCCAGCTGATTGTAAGTCCTTCTAGTGCCACTGGGTTACCAGTTTCTAGTGCTCCCATTTCTCAGTGGCTGTCTCTCATGCTTGAAATCCCATGCACCCTTTGGTTCCCACCGGTGGCCCAAGGAAGACCTCCACTGTGCCAGAGGTGAGGGAAGAATTGTATTTAGCCAAATGCCGACATAAAGTCTCTCCTGAAATATGTCAAAAAATAAGAAGACAGACTAGAGAGCTGCCGGGTGGGTACTGCAGTGAACCTCTGTGAGGTCCCAGACACCTCAGCTGGTGAAAGCAAAGGCAAGAAAAACCACAGTGACAGTAAAAGAACTTGGATAGTAAATATTCCTACAAGTGAGTTCTCGTGCCACATCAGTGGGGACCAGCAAGGCACAAAGTGAAGTTCTGCAGTGCTGAGGATTTTGCAGTAGAGGTCCAGGAACCAAATGCTCAAGTCTCAGTGGGTTTTGGTGCCTTCCAAGATTTCATGCCAAGGTTGTCTTTCTGTTGTGAGGACCTGATTACCTTTATCCAAGGAGGTCACCACCAGCTCACTATAGGTTCCTTTTCAGCATAAAGCAGATGCTTTGTCCCGTGGTCAAAACAGAGATCTGTGCTTGGGAGAGGCATTGAATTTAGGGACATTTTAAGACATCTATTATGTGTTAAAAACAGATGACTGAGCTTCCTCTCATTTCTATGTCTGCCTTGTGTCACGTGTTTAACGACATCTGCAAGGATGACTGGAGTTACTCAGCCGTATCCTCAACCACCCTTTAAACGACTTCCCCTACCCTTTTCTCTTCACATTCCGGAGGAGTTTAATAGAAAATGTATTTTTCTCTTTACCAGGTGAGTCTCAGCCTGAATATTTAGGGCAGAGGATGTTTGTTGTAACCTCTGTCAAGGAGCAGCTGCTCTGTGAGGGCCACATGTCCATTGTGCCTTTCCGTTGCTGATCTGGGGTGGATGGCTTGGGCAGGGAGAACCCCGTCCGCTCACTCTTTGCTGACTATCACTGTTTAGACAAGATCTGAATGGTGGTAGCTATAGCTATACACACATACATGTCTGTGAATGCATCCATGCTTTCACATAGACACGAAAGCCTCCCCAGATGTGAACAGTAGGTGTTAGAGATGGTTGGAGCGCACCGAAGTGCGCCCATTGCAAACCGCGATGAGCCGTGTGACAGATCTGCCCTTTGATTCCCCACAACCTGCAGCAGCCAGACCAAGTTTTCAACAACTGTGCCTGAGAGGAGCAAAGTGCTCCATGCACAGCAAGCTGAACCTCCAGTGCAGAGAGGACCCAAGTGCTGGTTCCTATAAGTTTACATTACTGGCTTTTGGGGTAGGGAGACAGTTGCTTGGAAAGTAATCTCTTGGTAAAATACAAGTTGGAGGTAGTTTGTACCCCGGTTATTTGAGCAGAAGGTGCTTGAAAACGAAATGTGAGCTCGCGTCGGTCTTTCAGAGCCCAGTGCTACTCTTCCTACAGGTTAAGGGCTTTCTCTTTGGAAAGCAGGAGGTAGTTGGGTTGGGGGAGAGCTGAGATTAACATTAAAATGGGCGCTCATAAGCCTGGAATCCAAGTTTTCCCTTCCCTTCTGTACAGCTGGAGAAACCGAGGCGCAGAGGTTTGCTGCCAGACGAGGATTCTGTCACATGCCAAGAGCAGAATTCATTTCCTTCCCAATCATAAATATTTCTGGGCTGTTTGTTCTTCCCAAAATAGGTTCAGGGTCACCCTGACACCCTGTCCCAGTGTTCTCCACTTGTGTTTAGTTGCTGAACTAGACGAAGCAGCAGCGTATTACTTTGGTTTTTCTCTCAAAGATCGAGACACAGTTACTTCATTTGAGAAACCAAGCACAACACCCTTGTCACTTAAACAGAAATTAAGTCTGAGGAATTAATTGAAGATCTCTCTTTAGTTTTCAGTTGTCTGTGTTTTTCTCGGTCTGTCTTCACCACAGAATATTCGACGTACTTTCAGCAAAGTTGAGGCTTTTGGTGGATGAAGCTGTATTGCTGCTGTTTCAAAGGATTTTAATGTATTATTTTAATTGCCCTAAGTAACCCAGCTGGCGTGCACCATTGCCTTGGCTTACTTCTGTGCAGAGGTGTTTGGTTATTTCAAATCTCTGTCATAGCTGAGATGCAGAAGCGACTAGATAAAGCGGCATTAGGTACAGACGACACAGGCTGAATAGCACCTCTTCTTTGCAAGGCTCTTGTGGTCGCTGCATCGCTCAGGATTTCAGATTGCTGGTGAATTTAAGTATTGAGTGTCATTTCTTTACCCTGCTGCTCCCTGCTGTCCCAGTCTTTAACCCCATCGGGTCAACCAGAAAAACTGATCTTAGCTGTGAGTCTTAAAATTATGTGCATGAGTTTTAAACGCCGACCAGAATTGCTGCTAGATCAGACACTGTTGATTTAAGTTACTGCTGATTTAAATTAAAGCAAGTCTTACTCTTAAAAAGATAGTATGGCAAAGCTTTAGACCTTTGCAACTCAAGGGTGATCCTGAGCGCTGCTTCTTGCATCTCTGAGCAGCATAGGTTGTGGAAGTGCATAGGAAGCTCCAGATGTCACTGGTACACCTAGGAAGGAGTCCTGGGCAGGATTTTGGCTTCAGACTATGACCTTGATGACTAGAGAATCTTAAGTTACAGAGATGGGTGCAAAATGCTGTTGAATAGGGATGGTACAGTAGGTTGTAGTGCTGCGTTTGGTCCCTGCATGCAGGTCCCCACCTCAGGAGCTTGTTCCCTGTGGAAGAGCCTGCCCTGGAGCTAAGTCACTGAACTTCCAATTCCACTTGATCTCTGTCCCACAATCATAGGATCATAGGATGTTAGGGGTTGGAAGGGACCCAAGAGATCATTGAGTCCAACCCCCCTGCCGGAGCAGGA
>JAOXOE010000506.1:27817570-27870392 GCA_028565055.1 Phoeniculus purpureus
AAGCCCCAAGTCCCTCAGCCTCTCTTCATAAGCCATGCCCTCCTGTCCCCTAATCATCCTCGTAGCCCTCCGCTGGAGCTGGAACAATTGATCACAATGGCCAGCAATGTCCCACAATGGCCATTCCACAGCAGCTGGAGAGGCAAATCCCAAGCACGCTGAACCCTACTTTCCCTCCCTCCTCACCCCATGATCCACACCCCTAATTCCCTGGAGACCGCTGTGGGACATGCTGGGGTCCTCTCCTCACCGTCATCCACATCAGCCCTCTCCATCCTTTTTTCAACCCCAGATATTTTCCCTTTCCTGACTGGTTCTCCAGTCTCTGCTTTTGATGAGCCTTTTCTTGTCTGATGTGGGCTCAGGGGTTATTTGGAGGGACTGAGGCCCTTTAAGGGCTACAGTAGAGGATCTGAGCCTCATATGAGCTCCATACTACTGTGCCTTTGAATCATGTCATTTCTCTGCCTGGCTGGCTGGGAAGGCACATGAACGGCTCCTGCAGCCCCCAATTGCATCAGGGTGTGCAGAGCAGAGCTGCTGGCTGGGTTTGCTTTCAGCTCTTGGGGCTGGAGTGGCTGACAGATGTTTGGAGGTTTTCTTGTCTCTGGACCAGCACTTTGTCTGTTCAGAGTTATTCAAAACACAAACAGTTGAGTGGGTTGGCAGGAGTGAGATGTGCTCGCAAGCGGGACGTCAAAGCAGAAATAGATTTTTAAAAAGACAAGTGTTAAAAAAGAGGAGAAGTAAAATAAACCAAGGTGTTTTGTGCAGCTTATAGCAAGATGTATTTAAATAGTTGAGATTTGCTTTTTTAACCCCTTGGGCTCCCACCTGGCTTGCTATTCTGTGTTACAGAATCACAGAATCATTAAGGCTGGAAGACACCTTCAAGACCACCAAGCCCACCTGTCAACCCAACCCCACCCTGCCCTCTAAACCACGTTTCCATGTGCCACATCTACACGTTCTTTTAACACCTTCAGGGATGGTGACTGTACCACCTCCCTGTGCAGCCTGTGCCAATCCTTGAGCACTCTGTCAGTGAAGTTCTTCCTGATGTCCAATCTAAACCTCCCCTGGCACAACTTGAGGTCATTTCCTCATGTTCTATCACTAGTGACCTGGGAGAAGAGACCAACCTCCACCTCTCAACAACCTCCTCTCAGGTAGTTGTAAAGAGCAATAAGGACTCCTCTCAGCCTCCTTTTCTCCAGGCTAAACAACCCCAGTCCCCTCAGCCACTCCTCACAAGACTTGTCCTCCAGTGGTTTTCATGCTTGAGTGTTATTGGGGCATCCTGGGTCCCTACACTGCTGATGGACCAGCTAGCCACATTCCCAATGTAATCAGGGACTATCCAGTCAAGGGTACTGTTGCAGAAGTGTTGTGAGGTCCCACAAGTGCAGTGAGTGACACTGTTGATCAAAGCAGTGGAGAGGGCATTTAGTGAGAATAAAATGGCTCAGAGAACATGGAGGCAAATGTAGAGGCGACGAGAGGCAGTTCTGCATATGTCAAAGTCAGAATCAGCACAGGAGGAAGAGGTTTAGGGGCCTTTGATAGACAATCCTAACAAAATTCAGGAGAAAGGAAGCGTTTAAATATGCACTGGATCCAAAACCAGAGTCTAAAAGTGAGGTGATATCAATTAAATCTAAACTTCCTTTTCCTTTTTTAGGAGTGTGATGACTATTTGGGGACAGGCAAACCACTCTTCCCAGAATGCTGACACTTGTCATGTCCCATCCCAATGCTACTTGGTCAGCATAAGAGCTGTTTCCATTAGAATGAGGGTTGTACAGGAGAAGGCTCTAATCCCATTACTGCTCTGCACTAATAAACCAGTAGAGAGCTGCTTTGCTGCCTTTCACCCGTTGAGAGAACTCTTTCTTCAGCTACTGGTACTGGTCACGTGGGCATCAGCCACGTAATTTTTTGCTCTGGCTACTGTTCTCCTAATCAGGCCATGAAGTGATATTACCTGATCCCAGAAGGGTCTTTGACCTGCCAATTAATTTACTTTTGAGTACTGGTGATGGTGGATTCTTGCTGCGTGTGGATCACCGCTCACTGTCATGACCACGTGCTTGGTCGGAACGTTTGTTTTAGGAGCTTTCCCTTCTGGTGGCAGGTAGGGCTGAGGCTCAGGCATTTTCCATTTTTTGCTAGATTCTGATGTGAAGCTGAAAGCTCTAAATGAACGTGCACGGTGGATTTATGAATTCCAGGTTGGCGCTCGCAGCGCTTCTATTACCTTTGTAACAGTCTGGACCATGACTGAGTGCCCGTTCCTTTTTCTTTCCAGGAGATGGATGGTTGTACGAGCGGGGCCTGAGCAAAAAGCGATGGGGCTGCTTTTCTTTTCACATTAGTGTAACTCAGCTGACTCCAGCCCAGATGAGCTTGACTGATGTTAATGCCAATGAAGAGCTGAGCAAAATCTGCCCACATTCAGGAGATGGTTTATGCGTTTCTTTTGCATCCTCTTTTCCTTTTTGTTAGTAGAGTCTGCGCGTTCTTACGTAGCCAGGGAAGACACTGATTTATAGTGTTTTTTCTGAGATGAGAGTGGTGATATTTACCCCCCTTAGATTCCTAAGAAACATCACTTTTTATCTGTTTGTGTGCGTTTAGGGGTGGACAATGCTGAAACACTCATACTTAAAGAATTAAATGCCTTTAGTCTCGCTAAACCCCGGCATTGAGGGGCAGTTGCTTTCCATCACTGGAGGTATTTTGGCTTTGGTGTGTTGTAAACCCAATGGAGAGATGGTCTATGACTGGCCATGTTCCATTCTGCTGGGAGATCCTGGAAGCATCCTGCTGCCACCAGTTGTTCCCGCTTCTGTTGCTGGAGGGGTTTTGGGGCAGACCCAGGAGGCTAAAGCCTTGTTCTGAATCCCACTATGGAATATAAATCTATCATGCTGGAAACAGCCTTTAAAATGGGAAGTGAGAAGATATTTACTGCGAGAGGACACTTAGGAGACCCAGATCCATAACCCCTGCTCTGCCATGGAGCTGGCAATTGGGAACACTTTTAATTTCTATCTCACTGATGAGCTGTCCACAGTCCACACTTAAAAAGAATTCAGATTTATGCATTTGTTCCCTCTTCATTCGTCTTTCTTTTAGTCACACTTTATTTGAAATGGATTTTGTTATTAGTGGATCTACACCTGTTACGTCTATCGAGAACCTGCCTCCTGGCTTTCTCAGGAGCCAGTGACAATGTTGTAAATGAAGCTGTCCTCCTTGCGACCATCCTTCTCTCCTTTGTCTCCCCAGCCAGCCATAAATAACCGGGTGGCAGAAGGCAGGTAGTGTTATAAATTGTCAGGCTACACAATTGCCTCATGTTCTGCATCCTGTTCTCTTTCCCTGCTCTCATCCGTTTTCAACCAAAAGTCCATCCATTTGCAGCTCTGCTGTGAGTGGGTGTCACATAAATTGATATCGTGGTGGCCAAAAAGTGTTAAAGGATACAAATATATGCCAATACATTGGGAACCCTCAGCAACAGAAAACCCTACAAACTGGACACTGGTGCTCTATTACCATCATTTAAAGACCAAGGGGAGTGAAGTGTAATATGGGGAAGAGCAATTATCACTCAGAGCCTCTCATTTAAAATGGATGAGTGCTGGTCTCACGCACTGCAGTGGCCCCTGATCTATCAGCCCTCTGTTTCCCTCATACAGTAGCTGTTCTTCTAGCAAAGTGCTCACTATTGAACATCAGTATATCATCTGTCCTGGGTCTTCATGGTGGTTCTACTAATCAGAAAGAGTAACAAGACATATGATTCCCAGCAAATGCATGGGTGAGCCAGCTTAGGGTTGGGCACATAAGGGAGAAAGGCAGACGGTGGGGTTTTGGGGCTTTTTTTGTTTGGTGGGTTTTTTTCTTCATTAGCAGCTTCTAAAATGTTTAGTCATGCAGTAGGAAACAAAAACTTGTCTGTGCTGCCAGTTCCCATGTAGATTTGTCTGAGTGCTTCCCATTTGGAATAACCCCATGGATCCTATCCCACTACCGTTTTTAGAGCAAAGCTCCCCTCCCATTGAATCACAGAATCATTTAGGTTGGAAAACACCTTCAAGATATATGGAGTCCAACCACTAACCCAGCTGTCCCAAGGCTACCACTAAACCCTGTCCCTAAGCTCCAGATCTACATGACTTTTAAACACGTCCAGGGTTGGTGATTCAACCCTTCTCCCTGGGCAGCCTGAGATTTAGGTGGAGATGAGCAGGTTCCTATAAAAAACAATGACACCAATATGGCCCATGGTGTCGTTTTAATAAATCGGGCTCACTGAAACCTTGCCAGGTGGGTTGAGAGCAGACAATGAACAAACACTTGTTGTGTCTGAGATTTTATTCTGTTAGCTCCAGGGATGGAGGCCAAAAGTGCAGCCACTGAACGTGAGTCCAACTTGGGTGACCTTCCCTACCCTTCTGGAAACCTTTAGAGTAGCGTTTTTGGAGAAATATTTTGCGATGCAAACTTGAGAATGTGCAATTGAGGGAGAAGGGAAGAGGAAAGAAGGAAAAAGAGAATCTGCTTCTGCATGCTGGAGCCAAGCGTTCTGGTGTCTTCCACGCCTTGCCAATCTCCGAGAAAGAATAAAATATGCCGAGCTGTTAAGAAGAAAAGTTGTAGCGCAGCGCTGCTGCTCTACAAACTAATAACATCTGAAAGAGTGCGATCAGTTGGGCAGAACAAGGCTGTTCATGCTTCTCCTTTTTCTTACCATTTCCGTGGCTAAATTGCAGCTGTCAGAAGGGACTTTCACAGAAATAGTCCCTAATAAAACCAGCTTCAGCAGGAGGGTGACAATCAACTTTTATTATACTTCTGCTGCCAACTTGCGGGAGAGCACAGGACTATCGAAAGAGGTGGCCTGACTCCATGTAAGGAATTGCTGGCCATGACTTGTGAGTGCGAGAATGATAGCAGCGGTGCGTTCCCGGCTGGAAACTAATCAGGAGATAAATATATATTTGTCCAGTTCAGCCTTAGTCTTCCTGCTGAAGCTGACTCGCGACAGATCTCTGTCTGGGGGTAGGACAAGTCGTTGCCCACTACAGTGAATCAGTCTATAAATAAACGTGTGACAGACTAAGCACTGTGAGCTGGGGAAACCGATTCCTGTGTTTTAGAGAAACCCATGTGTTATTTTAGAGAAAGTGATCCTTTTGCCTACCCAAAGCTGGAGGCAGTTACGCTAATGAGGGGGAGATGATTGCGGTAGATCAGAAACAGGAGTTAGTAATGATTTCTGTTTGCTCTGTGTTCTTTCTTGCAAGCAGGAAGCTTTCTAAGGGGGGGAAAACCTGGACCTGGTAAGTGATGCTAAAGGGTGGATCTGGCAGCAGCATGGGGTGAACCTCACCCACAATTTGGGGGCGTGAGGGGAGCTGTGAGTGAAATACAATTACGGCTTGCCCGGCTGGTAGTGCTGCCTCGAAGTTGCTCTCTTCCCTGCATCGTGAAGACACTTTTCAGTGCAAATGGAAATGCTGTTGCTAACCAACACACGAAGACGAACACTAGGACTCTAAAACCACTGGCATTTTTAAAGAGAAAACGCAAAGGCTCTTTATGTGGAAGACATTTGTACTTGCAAATAGCTTCTGACAGTTATTCACTTGTGGGTAGTATCATCTCACAAATGAGAGGTTAGAAATGCCAAAGGATTCCTCCAAATGTGAACCCAGGAGGGCTTTTAAGTTCCTGGCAGAGGTCTCGCTCAGCCATCCAAAGATGGACTTTGTTCCCTTCACTACATCTCTTCCTTTTCTGCAGGTTAGGAATGAGGAGGAAGAAAAAGGTAGAAACTTGGAAGCGATTGCGTTTCAGCAAAATGCACCTTGCCAATAAACAGAGGAGTCGTTGCACTAGCCATAGTGATGCACCCAGCCTAGCAGCCTTAATAACCTCCTGACTTCATCTCTGCCAGATGCAGCCCGGAACAGGCACAGAAATTTGCCCCCCAGAGCTGGACCTCTGCTGACTGGTTCGTAACCTGACTGGTTCTACCACTCGATTGGGCTGTGAGGGGATCCGCCTCGGCCAAGGAACTGTCTTCTTGCTACACTGCTGGTCTTCACTGACACCTCTTCTCCCATGACTTAAAGAAACCCATTCCATGCTACCAAAAGAGGAAAGAAGAAGGAGACTACTGCAATATTTGGATGCCTGAAGAGCAATTGTTCTCTTCAGACATCCAAAAGAGATCTGTGTTCCTCTCCTTAGTGTTGAAGTCCATGGTCTTTTAAGAAGAGGCAGAAAGGTCTCAAGGTTACCCCAGACCATCCTTAAAGCCGTTCACGTGTTTTTCTGAGAGGCTGAGAATTAACTGGGATTGAACCAGGTTTAGCTCGAAGGGTTTTCCTAACTCGGTCAGAACAGCTTCATTTCCCACGTGTTCCCTTGTGTCACTCAAGAGTAATGTGTGTGTAAAGCAGCAGAGCGGAGTTGAATGCGTGTAACAGTGATACAACCCCATTTTCAGCCAGTCTCGTTTCAGATGTACCTTTTATTGTGAATCTTTAATGTTAGAACTTCATCCTTGAACGCTCTGGCTGTGCCAGCAGCTTGTCTTGGTCAGTGTCGAGGCCAGTAGGCTCACACCGACCTCCTTGGCCATGCTTGGGCTTCCTACTCCCTCTTCTCATCTCTGCTCCCAAGCAGTCTGTTGCCAGGCGTCTGTGGCAGCAGCCTGCTGCCTGGTTTGTGGTGAAGGAGAAGGCAGCTGAGGGCTGGGGTGGGCATGGGCATGACCCTTTAAGGGAAGTGCGTGGGAGCAGTGTGTGCCCTGATCTCTGCCCGTTAGGACTTTTTAATTCTCCCTCTTGCTTTAGCTAGCCTCTTGCATCATTTCAGGGCATTTTAAGGTGCCTGGCTAATGCCAAGCTGACATCTGATAAATTTTTAAACATTTTTTGTCTTTTTGGGACCGATCTTTTTCCCTTTGGGGTGAAAGCAAGCTGTGCTCAAGTGCTGCTTCACATCTCTAAAAATAAAAGTTGGCTTTCTCAGTGCACAGCACACTCACTCCCTCTCTTTCTGCTTCTTCCCTTCTCTCTGCTTGCTTCTTTCTGTCGGAGATATTGGGAGAGGGAGGGGGGACATTCTTGGCAGCCGCCGCCGGTGGATCCGAAGCGGTGCACACAGCAATTTGGCTCACAGCGGGGGCTGGGGGCGGGAGGCAGTTTTGGATTTGTCGCTCGTCGACACAGCTCTGCTCTTGTCAAACAGCCCGAGTCGCACAAGTCCCTGGTGCCGGAGCTGCAGCCGGTGAAGCTGCATTGGGCTGGAAAAGCAAACACGTGAGGCCGTAGGGTTATTTGTTCCCACCTGCATCACAATTTACACACGGGGTCGTGATCTGCTATTATCTCCGTTACTCTCATTCTCTTCCTTGTCTGTGTGCCCCAGGTTTTACATCAGTTATGAGATGTATTTTCTCCTCCTGTATCTTCATTTCATTGCCTTCAAATCGTCGCAGTTCTGTTCATCATCATTAACGGTCATATTAATCACTAGGGCTTTTTAGAGACCCATAAGGTCTCTCTTGTTCTGGGGAAGTTCTTGCCAAGCGCGAGGGTTTTGCGAAGACGATACGTGTCCCACCAGCTGCTGCAGAGCAGTGCCTGGTGCAGGGCAGAACCAGGAGCTGCTTTTTTCAGTAGTGCTGCTGCCATTGATGCTGCAAAAACATAGGGAAATTAACAGTGCATTGTGTTCTGCTTTGGGATCTGAACGTACTCTGCATAGCATGGTATGAATTTCCCGTGATGAGGTGCTTTACACTTTCCTGAGCTCCTTTTCTGGCTTAAGATACCTTTTTCACTGTATTTCTGCCTGACTCAGAGACGCCTTTTCTGTTTGGGTTTGCAGGCAAAAAGCATTGGAGCTTCTCCCTCTGTGCTGTTTGCAAGATGTGCTTTCATCTGCAGGTAAAACGTACAGGGTAGTTCTGAATGAGCTTCTCTGCCTCCCTGCCTCTGCCAGCCGCTTCAGTTCATGCTGTGTACGTTTCTCGCAGCTATCTCAGTAGCAGCCCCCTGCGACAGTGCGATTAGGGTCTTGCCTTGACTCCTGCTGTTGTGGGAGGTGTTGAGTCCTAATGAATCGTGGAAACGTAGAGTGTTTTGTGCCGGAAGAGTCTTTCAAAGCTCTCCTAGTCCAGCCCCTGGCGGTGAGTGGTTCAGCTAGAGCAGACAGCTCAGAGTCCCATGGTCCAACCTGACCTGGAATGATTCCTTGGATGGGGCTTCTACCAGCTCTCTGGGCAACCTGAGCCGGGGTCTCAATTGTGTAAACATTTCTTCCTTCTATCTAGTCTGACTCTTCTAGTTTAAACCCGGCTCTTTGTGTGTTCACAACCACGAACCCAGCACAGCTCCGCACTCGGACAGAGTGAGGGGCTGCTTCTCCAAAAGTAGGTCCTGCAAAATCCTACGGATCTATTTTGGAAACCATTAAGCCAGTCTGTCACACAAGGCTTGGCCTGGAACTAATTCTGTGCTAACCTGGTGATCAGTCCTGCCTTCCCAGAGAGGTGGGGATGGCGTCATTGCTGACTTCTGTAGGAACGGAGCTGCGGCATTCTGGCAATCTCTCCTCAGGACTGGAGCAGGTCAGAGGAGCGGAGCTCAGCCTTATCTCCTACAGCACCGCCCTACACGTAGGACACCCACCGATGGAGACCTTTGTGTGTTGCTCCTTTTCAGATGAACTGATAACCTTAAAACGATGAGAAAGGACAAAAACTTGACGGTTATTAGCAACCAAAGATGAGTGTGCATGAAAACATTCAGCGGTTTTGTTTGGGGAACTAAGGGGTGGCTGACAGAGTTCAAAAAGAAGCCTCTAGTCCAGGGGTTAAGGCCTTTTGCCAAGCCTCTTGCAGAAGTGGGTGAATATTCTCCTGCAGATGCAGACGGGCTGGAAACTTGTGTGTTGCTTTTGTCTCGTAAGAATTTATTCTACCTGTTCACTACTAAAACAGTGACAGTTTGAGGTTGCAGACATCTCCCTCGGGGTGGGAAAGGCTTTTCCGGGGGTTCAGTTCCTTTTATACCCAGGTACAGATATTTGGAGCAGTTGTAGTGACAACTGGGGTTGGACTTGATCTTATAGGTCTTTTCCAACCTACACAATTCCCTGATTGTAAGGCAGAAGCCAAGCGTGGCTTTTGAGTGTCCAGCTCCTGTGGGTCTGATCATGTCTGGTTTTGCCCTCTCGTGCCCCTGGGGTACATTTCAAAGTACAGAGGTTGAAGGGGCTGGGCTAACAGATAAATACCTTTCCTCTCATCAATGTCATCTTGGTTCTTGTGACAGTGAACAGTAAGACAAGTCAACAACATCACAAGAAACCATCCCCTCACTAGACAGTCTGTGCTACCATAAAAAACCCCCACCATCTACATAAGAAACCTCAATAGTAGAGTAAAATCTCTTGTGGGAATTGATGCAGCCACATCCAGATCCAACACCAGCCTCATGCCAGCACCTGAGCAGCATGTTTCACGTTGTGTTGAGTGATGATACCAGCTGTGCTCAGGTTCTTGAGTTACAGCAAGGTGGTGGCCATAAGGGGACACACCGTGCCCGCAGGAATGACAGGCTTGCTAATAGACTGCAAAAGCAGAGAGCTGGCAGCTGAGAGAGAAAGGAGTAAGTTGTTCCCTGAATGTGCCTGTGTCTTTTTCACAACCCTCATGGAGAAAACGGCTCTGCATGTCAGACTGGTGCTGTAATACGCTTCTCTTCTGAGTTTGTCCCACACGTCGCACACACTTAAAGCAGAGGAGGAGGAAATCCCAATACAGTCCAAGGTGAGAAAGTCTCGTACCTGCATTCAAGCTTCGCAGCCAGAGCTGGCCTTCACTTGTCGTTCAGTTATGTGTGATGAGGAGACTAGCTAAGGACACGCATGTCCTGAAACGGATACGCAACCCGCAGCTCAGCCCCAAGCACCCCTCACCGATCTGAGCCCTGGTGCGTGCTTCTTTGAATCACAGAATGGCTGGAGTTGGAAGGGATCTCAGAGATCATCTAGTTCTGACCCCCGCTGCCATGGGCTGTGTGCCTGATGTGTGTTATGAGGGTTGGGAGAAGTGGGTCTGAATCGAAATTCCTGAAGACAAACGTTCCTCTCCCTCGTGGGCTGGATTATGCAGCTTTCAGCTCCCAATATTTTTTCTCTGAAAGGCTGTAAAACAGAAACAGAATTTTCCAAATCTTTGAAAGACTTGACCATTAAACATTTGTTTTATGATTTGGTCTAAAGATAGATGTTGTGGCTGAGGTGCACCTCTTTTTCTGAGCTGAATGACTCGACTGGTTAGTCAGGGAGCGAGTGGAAAATACTTGGCCATCGCAATCTGCTGAGTCCGTCTTGATCTGGTCGGGTAAACAAACAACACAGCTAGTAGAGAAGGAGAGAAGCTGCTCCCATCTCAGACTGGTCTGTGTATTGCGATCAACAGAGGGACTTGGCTGTGGAAATTCATCAAGCTGCTTTTCCCCAGGGATCAAAGAGGTTACTCGGAGCATGCAAGGGGAACGTAGAGATTTAGCTGTGTCATGTTTTCTCTCTAATGTAGCTGTCTAGGAGCCTCTGGTGTTCTGCAGGCGTGGAAACATCCATTTTCATTTTATCTCTCTCTGACTGCAGCATCTTTCTTCTTCAGAAGCCAGGGTCTCTTTAGGTTTACTTTCGGCGCTTGTCCCTTTAATTCTCCCACAGCTTCACAAATGCTTCTGATGTATTTTTAAGTTTTAGCTTATAATCACTTTTTTAAAAAAAAAGAAGGCACCATCTGGTCCCTGACATGGTTTAAAATAACAAATCCAGCCAGCACGAAGCCAGCAGCGAGACTTTACACCTTTCACAAGCCAGCGTGAGAGTTTCCTCACCTCTCTTTCCCCACAAACACTGCTCCCACCGGGTCCCACTCCCTCCAGAGAGGTCTCGCAGACAGCAGGGCCTTGCAGCTTTCTCCTTCCATCCTTTCATCTCAAACAAAGTCATTTAATGGCAACAAAATGGATGCACCGAAGCAGCTCTGCAGCCAGGGCTGTGGAAGATCAGCCCTAAGCTGCTCAGTAGGGAAATCTGAAGCTGGAGCTCACGTTTGTATTCAAGCTGCCCTCTGGTGCTTACGGCTGCTGCTGTGCACATCTTCATCGCGGACCTGGGTGCCTGGAGCCCCGGCAATATCCAGGGGTGGAGGGAGGGGAAACTGGGAGCTGCAAAAACCCCTTCCAACAAAATTCCAAACAAACAAAGAAGTGGCCCAGTTCAGGGGGTGCTTTCTTCTCGGTGGGGCTTTAGCACGCTGGGTCACCCCTGCAGGTTATGCTGGGCAGGCAAGTTTCCTTGGTTTGGGTTTTTTTCACGAGTCACTCAAGACACAACTTATTTCCACCTCGTTGCTGCGTGCAACAGCGTTGTCTGTCATGGGCTTTTCCCCAGAGCTGCAAAGCGCAGCAGGGCACTGAGCAGCGTGGCCGGGTGCCTGTCGCCAGCCTCAGCCTGGTGTGGCTCTGCCCAGCTGAGCTTGTCCCTGCCGAGGTAGCAGAGAGAGTGACTACAAGTATCTCCTTTTCCTGTTTGCGACCAGCAGCTTGGGAAGGATCCCAAACCCGCGGCTAGGGAGAGAAGCAGATTAACGCGGTGATCGGGGAAGAACGGAGCAGAGCTCTGGGGCCTCTGTGCAGGTTATTCATCTCATGAGCACTTTTGGGGGGATTTCTTATAACTAAAGGCCAAGTGGACAATGATTTCCTTACAAACTGGTCTCTGACTGGATCATGCTTCTGTCTCCACTGTGCTTCCCTGGTGCCAGCAGCGCAGGTGGCTAATAATAGCCCCTCAGCTGGTTGTCCCGATTGGTGCCCTGTGACAGGTGCGGGACGGCTGCTGCACTGGAATCCTGCCCTCAGCAATGCTGGTGCTGGTACCAGCCTTCCCATTATATCAGGAAGGGCCACATCCTGCCATTGCCATGTCCCAACCCCCTGGGCTGGTCCCAGCTATCCACGGGACGTGGAGCAGGGCAGCGAGCGCCTGGGGAAGCTGCTGCGGGGTGACTTCTTTGGGGTGGAAAGCTTCCCAGACGCCTGGATAGGATTAATCGTGCCATGTGGACAGGGTAAGGAGGGAGTGTCAGCTGGTGGTTTTGTGGTGCTGGCCTTGGGCCAGGGAAACACACAGAGAAAAATGCTGAAAATGGTGGGTGAGCACTGTGAAATCAGCCGATGCGGGGCGCGTCGACTCACGTGTTGGCCGTTGTTTCTTCAGAGGGCAGCACCTTGGGTCTGAATTGTTTTTGATGGGTGGTCTCTAATTTTGCAATGTTACTTCCAGTTCCAGTGGTGATTATTGGCTGTGACGTGTTTTAATAACAACCTGGGAGAGATACAGAGAAAGGAGTCGAACGTGCCGCCTGCGCTGGTGGGGAGGGGAAGAAGTGCTGCTGCTGAGATCTGAGAGGCTCTGATCTGTCTGATTGGGCCAATGTCTTAATGTGTCCCATCTCCTTTATTCTACCTGTTGTCTGTAGTTTTTCCTAAACCACACTGCTGCTTTTGTTCAGGAGAACTCTGTAGATGGTGTTTACTTACGTGAAGGCTGGAGAAAGGAACAGGGAGCTGAACAGCTTCGTGCTGCTCCCCCGGCTCACTTCTAGTGTCCTGTTCCCTTTATGTGGCCCCATTCTGGTGACTGCGTGAGGAGAGACAGGGCTGTCAGGAACCTCAGATGAAGAGATCCCTGTCTTCTGCTGGACATGTGTGTGTGTGTCTGCGCGGTGCCAATGTCCACGGGCAGAGCGAGGCTGCTTTGCTCAGGGAGAGGAGCAGGCGCTGACTGCAGTGAGACAGTCTGCTGCGTGCTGGAAATCAGCTGCTGCTGCTGCTGCTTCAAAATGAAGGGAAGAAGCAAAAAATAATTTAAAAAAAGAGTCTAACTTCTGAAATTCAGACATTTCTGCTCTGAATTGGTCCACTACCAAGAGCAGAAGGTCAGCTCCAGCAGTGCTCCTGCAGAGTTAGATTGATGCAAGAGACACTGAAATCAATGGGAAGGCTTTGGCACCATCCTCACTACTTCTGTCTGCGGGTAGCAGCAAAAACATTTTGAGGGAGTTGTGGAATACATAAGCATTATCTGGCCCAAAGACAGCCAATATGGAACTGATGAGAAAGGTCCAGCTTCACAAGTGTCGGGTGAGTCCAGGCGCAGTCTAAGTCTCTATCTCATCTAGGAGAAGTTTTTAGTGGAGGTCATTAACATGTGAATGTGGTTGTGGCAAAAGAAAGACTAAAATGCCTTTTCTCGGTACTACGTGTGGCAACCGCGTGTGGGGCTGTGCCTCCAGAGGTTCTGTGCTGTAGGGACCCTGTCTTGGGGGTTGCAAGATCCTTCCCGTAGGCTCTTTGCTGTAGGAACGGTAATGTTGTGGGGGTTGTTAGAACCTTCCTGGGCTGGCACCTCTGGCTGAGGACATGGTGCTACTGTACTGCTATTATTGTCCTGCTGCTCATAATCTCTCCATAGCCAGCACTGCGCTGGGGAGCCTGTCGGGGTTGGTTGGCAATGAGGACGCTATGTAAACTATGATCATCCCATCCATGTCGTAATGCCCTGACTCATGCTTCCAGCCAAACCTCTCTCCAGCTCCCTCTCTGCTTCCTGCCACCCACCCAGTGGAGTTTCTATCTCTCTCGTTTTGATACGTGAAGAAATATTTGCTGCACCTCAAACCAGTGCTTCAGTCATGAGCGAGAGCTCCCACACAGGGAATATATGTTGAGGGGAAAATACTTGGGCACCTCCCTTTGAGCAGCCTCTCTGAGCAGCAAACAGAGAAGCTATTTGCAGATTTGATGCCAGTTTTTAAATACGAGATGAAAGTGGATTTCGCTGCCACTGAACTCGGCGGCTGAGTCCCTCGGGAGTGGTGCAGTAGCCCACGTCCCTGGAGAGCCCTGACGCCGTGCAAAGGATCTTGTGTCCAGGTAGGAAAGGAAGAATGAGTACATGGATGTGCAGCGGTGCCGGGGGCAGGACAGCACCTTAATAAAACGTTTCATTTATTTTTTTACCCGTTACGAGAAACTGCTCCAAGTCACAAAAGTTTGAGAAGATGAAAATGCTTCTCCAGCTCTCTACACAAACTTGATCTTGGGGAGAGGCTGGGAGGGTACATCCAAACAACTTTGCATTGACCTTTCCCAGCCGAGCAGGTGGTGCCGTTGTTGCTGGATCTGCACCGCTCTCTCTCTCTCCTTTTGTTTTTTTCACATGAAAATTCTGTACTGGTTTTATAGGAAAGGACATTATGGGTTTATGGGCTTCTGTATTACATTATGTAGCACATGGTACTCATAACTTACCCTCCCATCATTCTCGTAATTTCTTGGGCATTTAGCTTATAATGTCAATTGTAATATTATGAGAGCATCCAGTTGCATTTGTGAGCAGAGTGGGAACCCCTGCTGCTGCTGCTGCTCCTGCTGGAGCACATTACCTGGTCAGAGTTTTTTAATTGGGGGTTGAGGAAATAGAAGAACATATTAGTTTAGACATTAGGAAAAGCTTCTTTACTGAAAGGGTCCTCAGGCCTTGGAACAGGCTGCCCAGGGAGGGGGTTGAATCACCATCCCTGGATGTGTTTAAGTGTCGTGTAGCTCTGGAGCTTAGGGACAGGGTTTAGTGGTGGCCTTGGCACAGTTGGGTTAATGATTGGACTTAATGGTCTTGAAGGTACTTGCCAACTTGAACGAGTCTATGAATTGTAAAGGAATGACTCTTTCCCTTGCTGGCACAGAAAATGTGATGATGACCTCGTCCCTCCTCACTGAGGTCTGGAGACAAAGAGCAAGGGCAGTTTGGCAGAGAGACTGGGAAGAGAAGACTGGGACAGATTTTGTGCCAGATGCTCCCCAGAGCAAAGGCAATTTCCAGACGAGTTTGTTTACAGCTACAGTTGTGAATTGTTTACAAACTCACCTCCTAAAAAGCAAAATAGGGAGGGGAAGCGATTGGAAACACAAACAATAACGGAACAATCTTACCAGAGGCTCTAGAGTACTGAAATGGACTGTGTGAGCCACCCTTTGAGGGAGGTCTGAGCAGGATCTGCACGCAGAGATGAGTCTGTTGTTGCCCAGGCACCTCCTGTTCTTGCTTCGCTTGTCATTGATAAACTCAACTGGCAAACCTGGGGTAATGTCAACATGTTCTCAGTGCAAGTGGCTACACTGAGATGCCTTTGTTATGAGTCTACATCTGTCTTAGACTAGCTCATTACTTCCTGGGCAAGTTCAGTTACCTCTTCTTTCCTGCTGTGATGGCGACTGCACCCTTGCTTAGCCCCCACTTCTTCCCTGCAGGGATTAAGAAAGGTTGGGTTAAAAAAAAACCCGATGTGTCCCAGGTTTGACTTGTCCAGATGTGTGTGTCGAGGGGAGGGTGGGAAGACAGCTGAATTACTCACAGGGAAGACAGGCTCCATCCTTTTCTCCTTAAAGGAAGAAGGAAGTGAGTAGTTAACCAGACAGGCAGCTTGACATCTCCTACATTGAGAGGATGTTGGTAGGGAAGGTTCATAAAGAAGGTGCTCACTGAACCCTTAGAAACTTGTTGGCAGGTCAAGTGGGAGTGGAAGAGTGACAACGTGGAAACCCGCATCGGCCCAGTATCCCTGTGCGGTGTAAAGACCCAGAGCCGGAGCAGGGTAGGTGACTGCTGGTGATGGATGATGTTGAGACCTCTGAGAGAAATGGTGTAATAAATGGTTGGTATGACACGGCAGGAAATGTTTGCGCAGAAGTGACAGGTAATAAATAAGCTGGTGTTGCTATAGATCCTTCAGGCAGTGCTGGAGCAAAAACAACGTTCTGATTTTCTTTCTCTGAGGGACTAGAGAAGGGAGGCAGGGACTTACATTGTAAGAGCAAGGCATGAATAAACCCGCGCTCACTGCCTGCAGTCGCTGTAATCTCAGGCTGATCCAGATCCAAGGCAAGTCCTGCTGCGGCTGTAGGTTCTCAGTTGTCACAGCTAAGGTTACAAAACAACTTCTCTTGCCTAACGTCGCTGTCTGGAGCCGAGGCCCCAGTGCTGTACCCATGGCTAAGCCCTTCTCTCTGTTCTCCCAGATGTTATCAGGGCTGCCACCAAGACTGGGACAACCAGACAGTTTGCCCCAGGCACTGACTCATTAGATGTGATACCAGGTAATACATGGGGAGCCACAGACTCTACTGTCCTGCAGTTTCCAAGTGTTCCTGTTTATCATTTTCTGTACTGTTTGCTTTCTTTTTTTGCTGCGTTTCTGTAGGAGTTTTTTACTCTCTTGTTTATTTTTATTTGAGTACCAGAAACCAAACCTCTGGGTCTGTTGCTGCTGCTGCTGTGGTCGATTAGGTAAATTCTCCAAGCTAGTTTTAGTTAGAAATATTTTCTGGATGAAGCCTTACAAAATTAACAGAGACTTTGGTTGCTAAGTTGATGAACAGATTCCTTAACCTGGAATGGATTGGCCGAGAAACAGTTTAGCATCTCTTGTTTAAAGAGTGGGGGGAAAGCACTGACTGTATTTTTAGCACTTAAGCTTCAGAAGTCTTATCCACAACCCCCCGGAACCAGTCGAATGATTGTAATTTTCCTTTCCCTTTCTTTTCCTTATAAACACCTAAGGGATGCAGAAGACATGTCATACTGATTTCCCTCCACCCCCACCCAGTATGTGTCTGAGGGATAGTGAGCAGCCAGGGAAGGAGACTACTGGGCCACTAACAAATTACCTACCCAAGCTTCAACGTTTAAGGTCTTGTTCAGAGTATTTTGTGTGGAGATTGGTTCTGGTGGCTCTTTCCCCCTTGAGAGTCCCATTCTGCAGCTATCCTGCAGGAAAAATAAAACTCCTTATAATTCCCCCTGACTCAGTTGAGCTCACGTCTCTGGTTTTGGAAGCCGGGAACATGTCCCCTAACTAGGGTAGCTCAATGCTACTAGATACATTCATGCTATTTCCTGCACTTCTGCAGTACAGTAAGCCAAAGCTAACTGGATTTTAGGATTATTTGCTGTTCAGTACAGCATTGGCATCACAGGATTATGATGCAGGACTTCCCAGGTGCTGGAATATACAAGACTAAATCCTACAATATAGTTTCCGTAGCATTGCCTCACATTCCCTCCTCATTAATCCATTCTTCCCTAAACCCTGTGGGGTTTTTTAATGAGCAAAGAGTTGTTCTGTTATGGATAACCCCAACAAGGCTAAATCTAGTTGGTCAGCAAGTTTACCCGATTCTACATAGGAAGGAAAGAAGGATGGAGGATATGGGGAGAGGGAGAAGATAATTATATCCAACACACATTGGTTCCGATATCACATTTGTCTTCATTATAAGACTTTGAGAAGAAAAGGAAGTTTCCCTAGAAGCCAGCTTACTGGTAGCAATGACTTCATGTGGTTCGCGGCTGTCCTTTGGATTTGTGGAGTTTGGAGTGGTTGTGAATATGATTATCCCCACTTTGCAGAAGAGCTATCCATCTTAGAATCGGAGAATCACTCAGGTTGGAAAAAGCCTTCAAGATCATCAAGCCCAACCATTCACCAAACTGCCTCAAGTCCCCCACTAAACCCTGTCCCTAAGCTACAACTTTTAAACGCGTCCAGGGATGGTGATTCAACCCCCAGCCTGTTTGAAGACCTGATGACTCTTCCCATGAACACGTTTTGTGTTGATCCATAACGCTGCTCTTCATTGCAGCACACACTGCTCTGGAGTCTGAAATTCAGCTCCGCTGCGCTCCTTTTGCTGACAGGGCAGTAATGAGCTGCACTAACACCAGGCTGTTCCCAGGGCTACGTTGGACATCGCTAACACCACCGAGTAAGTGAAGCTTATTTGTCATGACAAGGCGATACTTGTGTATTGGGCCAGATCTTAGGCAGTTCAACAAGAAAAATCTCTGCTGATTCGCATTGCACTTAGGAAAAAATATACTGAGAAGGAAAAAAAATCAATCCTTTCTAACTGGGAACCTGTGTTTATCAGGTTTGTGGGAGAGGCTGGAGGCTAAATACAAAACAGCAATTAAGTCTGAGGAATTTTTGCCTTGAAAATAAACCTCTTTCCCTTTTCACACATCTAGACAGCAGGAGGATAAGTGCAGTGTCGAGCCAATGACTTCGAGAAGGTCAGGGAGCTGAGCTGGTTATTACTTTCCCAACTGTTTGTCAAACCCTTGACAACACCCTGATTTAAAGCCCCATTGGTTGCATAAGAAGATGACACATGGAGGGGCAAGACCAAGAGCCATCACTTCGGTCACTTGGTCTGGCTCCTCCTCGTAAAACCTTCTGCATTGCAAGGAGCCTTCAGGGAACATCAGAACCCAGGGTTGGGTTTGAGTGACAGTTTCTGGGACAATATCTTCCAGGAGATCTCTAAGAAAGAAATGAGGCAGAAGTACCAAAACCACCTCTTCTGTCTACAACTTACCTTCAGGCACTGGGAGGTCTCCCTCATGAAATTGTCCCCTTTTAGGGCCGTTTTATACTTAATGGCCTCTGCAGCATCCCATGGCAATGAGTCACAACCTAATTACACCCCGTGCAAATGGGTTCAAGGCTGCACTGGAACCAGCAATTAGTACTTGTGGTGGCGATGCAAAGAGACCTTTGCTGTGTGAGCTGCACTTCTCATCAGTGCTACCCTATGAAGGGAGCTGCTGGCTAAGACCACAGGAGATAACGGTTTCAGGGTGAGAAGGGGGAGCCAGTGCCAGCCATCACGTTGCTGATGAGCAAGAGGAGGTTGTTGGGTGCCCTCAGCGTGGTGCTGTACACCTTGTGGTGCCTGGCACTGCAACCCCCTGTTGCTCACTGGACCCCAGCTGCTTGTTTGGTTTGTGGTGGCCATGGAAACACCCAGCCTGTTTACACTTCTAGCTTGGTGGGAAACAGGTGGGAAGAGAGGGAATGCTTTGAACTTTGGAGGCTATTGATTGAGGTTTTGTATGTGAATGAGTGTTCTTGTGAGGGACGGCCAGAAGTACCTGGCCCAAGCAGGACAGGAGCTCTTGCATTGGTGCAGCTGTGGCACTGGGTGGTCCTTGAGCAAATATCATTTGCCAAGGCTCTGTGTTTTGCGTGAGTAAAATAACATTTACCTTCTCACCCACCATTTCTAAAGATTGTCTGTGGCTTCCTCAGCTCTTGTGGGAATTCGTTGTCCTGTCACTTGACAGCAAACTCCAAGCTCTTGCTGCAGTTTTGATCTCTGGAACAGCTCCTGAACCCAAGAAGGAGCAGAGAGAAGACTCATTCTGCTGTCCATGCGTCTTGAAACTCTTCGCTGCTCCTTGCCCGTCTCTCAGTACAGCTGGGGAGATGGGAGTGAGCAGCGTAAGGCTGAGCCTCCAAATTGTCTTCTCCTGAGGACATGTATTAATATAAATGGGCAAATTAGGTTTTAGAATAGCAGTTACCTGCAACGGAGCCTTAGCTAGGAGGAGATCTGCTGGAGAGGAGAAGGTATTAAACGCTAGGTGTAAAGAAGATCTCTGCAGATACAAGATAATCACGGTGCCTATTAAGAATGAAAGGAGCTCCAAGACTTTAAAGATCTGTGGGGAAATCTTGAGGAAGAAAGGACATTCACATTAGATTTTAGTGAGAGAGACTCTTTAATATCCCCAAAGCATCTGATTAACAGCCACAGCATCAGACCTCAGGAATGCAAATTTGGAAGCTCTTTAACATGAAAGCTCCCCCTCTGCATGCTTTTTAATTGTTTTTTTATTCCACCTTTTGATTGCATGTTTCAAACCCATTCATGCTCTGGCAGGTAACAGAGGTGGGGGTTTTTTAATCCTGAGAAGTAAGGGTTGACTGAGGAACAAACTGTGCAAATTCTGTTCTCAAACACCAAAATTAGAGAGAAAACACCATCTGTCTCCTCGCCAGCCTACTCTCCCCGGTCCCGGCAATGCCTTTCAGTGGGAAAAGAACAGGACACACAGCAGCGCCCTGTAGCGCACTGGTGAAGAGGCAAGTGGAAGCCCCGTTCCCAGCTGGACGGAGAAGACTTTCACACTGCGTTGGGCTTGGTGGGACCCCTCTTCCTCAGCAGAGGCTTTCAGGTGGCATTCCTGAGAGCTTTCTCCTTGCCCTGCTGCAGAAATCAAGCGGCTGGAGCTTTGACAGGAGCTGTTACTCGTTTCCTGAAGAAATCCACCCAAGTGCTCATTATCGCTTCAGCATCATTTTTCCTAGTTGGGGTGAACATTTTGTCATGACAGGGCACAGGCTGTTCCCTTTGCCCTGGGAAGCCCGTGCAAACAGACTTTGTACCTGGGAGCTGCTGCCAGAAGCTTTGCAGCTGGCTGTCTTTTGTTTCTGACTCCTGTTTTCTTATTTAATTTTTTTCCCTTCTTCTTGTCCTTTATGGCTGTCTGGGTTTTGGAGCCTAGTTACACAACGCTGCGTTGTTTTTTATTTCCCTCCCCCAGCATCGCTGAGCAAATTTCAAGGCTGCGGAGGAGGGGGAGGAGAGACTGATGCAGCGAGGCACCTCTGCCCATCCACTTGTGACTGGGGTATAATAGGTACAGTTGATTTGAGATTGCCAAGAGTTTGCTGCCAAATTGAATTTTTCATAAAGTGATTATTGCAAAGTGCTCTTGGCAGAGTCAGGTTTAACACCTTTCTAACAAGCTCGGCTCAGCGCGGCTCGTAAGAGGGCTATTGTGACTGTAATCCCCTTCTGAATCCTCGGCCAGGTTTTTGGATTTGCCGAGAAACTGTTTCCACCCCCGTTCCCTCACCCATGAGTAAACCCACTTAAGGGTTTTTTTTCATGGCTATTATTGGTGCAGGCATAGAAAGACGACTTCTCTGTTGGTGTGAAGCACCTACCTGTACTGATTTCAGTGCCCTGAGTTATTTAGTGCTGTGGGGGTGACCATATGATTCAGACGCAGCCGATAAGTTGATTGTAATCTACCCTCAATAACTTAAATCTTAGCATTTTTCCTGCTGAGTCCAAAGCAGCCAGGGAAAGGGGCTGGCTAAACATTTCAGCCGGTGTAGCTGGCAATTTCTACTTGAAAAAACACTTAGTCCAGAAGTTTTTGGCTTATAAGATATTTGCTCCTCCTTTCGTGTTAGCGGGATGTAAAACAGGCAGGTGAATCCGGTTCTTCATGATGCATCGTTGTCCTTGATCCGTGATGACTGTCACCCTACAAGCAGGGAGAAACCACTTCTGAGGAAGCAGGAGAACCTGCTACCTATGGTTTTTGCTCCTTCAGAGACATGTCCTGAGTGGGCAGAGACCTCAGAATAGCCCTAACTTGCGCAAGTGTTTAGGAGAGGAAAAGCAGACGCCAGATCCTGATGGAAGCAAAGCTGCTATTTGCAAATAGCTCAAATCACATTTGGAGCTCAGAAAACACACCCAGAGAATCTGGACATGTTTTCCCTTCAGTGTAGCTACTGGTTCATGCTGGTCCCATGATGCCAGCTCCAGCTGGGTAGTCCAGGGGGTGGGCAGGGATCCCATGGTGTGAACACATCTGCTTGGCAAACCTGGCTGCACAGACGCTTTAAAAAAAATAGAAGTCATCTTTTTAACTCCACCACCACCTCTCTGATCACCTTTCTAGTGGGTGCTCTGCAGCAATAGCAACAGGGGGAGAGCACATCAGCATTTGTTATCCTGTTTGCTTTGCCCTTCCTTCATCTCTTCATCTTCTGAAGACATGGCAGGGCTTCACATATGTCACTGACAGAGGTGCAGCAGAAAGCCCACGCTCCTCCAAAGGGGAGATGTGTATGGAAGCACCAAGGAGCAGGACAAAGACATGACACACAGTCAGGTCTACCACCAGCAAGCTCTTGAGTGGACTAATCCATGCAGTCTACAGGACACATGTGGACAATGTGGTCACGAATCGATGTCGTCTATTTGAATGGACTTGGTGTGCTCCTGAGACACAAAATGTAGCAGTACTGGGGACTTGATTTGCTTTGGTGGTGCAAACAAGATGTTTCTAAATGTCTGAGCACATCTGCTTAACAAGTGATGGGAAAAGAGCAAATGGCCTCAAGTTGTGCCAGAGGAGGTTTGGGTTAGACATGTGGAAACCCTTCCATGGAAAGGACCATCAGGCCTTGGAACAGGCTGCCCACGAAAGGGCATCCCTGGACATGTTTAAAAGTCATGTAGATGTGGAGCTTGGGGACAGGGTTTAGTGGTGACCTTGGTTTAGTGGTGGGCTTGGGACAGCTGGGTTAATGGCTAATTTGCTTATAATTCAGATGTTCCCACTGTAACGTTTTACATACATTGTGTAACTTAAAAACCATCTTGTGGACCAAAGACCTACAAACCCAGAGGGGAATGAAAACCTGCAGGAGGTTGAGTCAGGGCTTCATTCTCTTCCCATTTTACTCCATTTCTTTTTTTTTCCTTTTCTGTGCATCCGCATCCATTTTGGAAACAGAAAGTCACTTTGACTTGAAAGATGAACCTTTGTAATTAAAACTGAATTTCAGCGAGGCATTTTCAACCATGCGGGATGTTCCCCGAAAACGACCTCAAACCCATGCCAAATCCTCTCAAAAAAGGCTTCATCGCGTGCTTTCAGCCAGCTCTTCTCAGCACCCAGACATGATCTGTAGCAGTGGGAGTTCTGGTGTGAAAACGGCAAGTGCATGTCATTAAAGCCTGTCGTTTCAGTCAGATATTCCAGAAATATTAAGGATAGTTGTTTGACGTGATGCGTGACACTGAAAATCGCCATGTGGTAGGAGAGGGAAGATGGCAGCTGGGAATGTGCTAGAGTCAAGTGGCCAAAGACTCGGGCGACCGAGATCTTTGTATTTGTTGGTTTTTGACCAGAACTGTCTTTTATTCTGGTATTACCATTTTGGGCGTTGAGTAACATCTCAGAGATGAAGAGCTTTAAACCAACGGGAAAGGCAGAATCATTAACCCCTGATGGGTTGCTGTCATTCCACAGCATAAGTATCCACAACGGTGGGTGAATGCAGGTTTCTCCTGCAGAAATTTAAAGAATTAAAAGAACCAGTGCAGGTCATTTTACAGAAACATGAAATAAGGTTAATTTTAACATCGGGGGGAAAAAAGGGAGTCTTTCTTTTGGTGAGAGCTGGGTGAGGAAGATGTCACACATTGTCATCCTTTCCTCCTAACCCCCGTGTGCATGTGAGTATATATAAAAAATATGTTTTATACATATATGTGCCCACTTTATATATATATGAAAAACACCTTACAGCTAAACTTTGATTATGTCTATTTTATATATATAAATACAGTTTCTAATCAGTCTGTCCAGAGTTGCCTGGGTTCGGATCAGGTAAAGCAGGGACCATAAACTTTCGGGGTTTCCCACTCTGTCTGGGAGCCAAGACAGACAGTGATTTGGTCCTTCAGGTTCCTTCTGGTCTTTTTGCCTTTGGTGACACAGACACCAGATTTGGGACCAAAAAAATCTCCACTGCTTATTTCAGAGATTAAAGAGAAGCTCAAGTGTTGTTTTCATGCTGCACTGGGAACAAAAATGCTCTTGAATTTCTGAAGATGCAGAATTCTAAAAATTCACTCAACATCCTATTTTACTGGCTTTTCAGCCCTGAATTTATTTTCTGGTATTCCAACAGCACACAGAGCCGGTTTTTATCTTTCCTTTGGTCTTTTTCGCAGTAGCTGAGATACTTATTTTAATCGGTTCTTTTTTTAAACCTAAGAGCAGCTGTTACTCGGTGTTGATGAGCACGTCTTACCATCGCTTGTAGATCACACTTTCTTTTATGCATTATAGCTGGAAGTGGTTTCCCCTTGGTTGAAGCTTTTCTATAGGTATCTATTTAGATACCATACGTTGGGGAGGGGTTGAACCACCATCCCTGACACGTTTAGAAGTGATGTGGGTCTGGAGCTTAGGGACACGGTTCAGTGGTGGGCACGGGATGGTTGGATTAATGGTTGGATTTTATGATGTTGAAAATCTTTTCCTAACTAAACAACACTCTGATTTGGACTTATAAAAATAAATGATGCATGCTCTCTTTTTTTAATTAGCATAGCATTATTCTGTTAGACCATATAATCCAGCATCAAATATCTCTTTAGACACATGCCTTGCCTAACTTCATTCAAAGCATTCTTCTGCTTGGAGGCATCAGGCAGATCCCTTGGGCAGTTTGTTTCCACTCGAGAGATATTAATGTTTCTGTGCGATAAAGGGGTGTTGTTTTTCCCTCGGTTTCATCCTTCTGTGGTGTTAAGATTGTGAATACAACAAGTGTTGATGGATGAGATGCTTGCAGAGCCCAATGGCAAACCCACATCAGTGGAAGTTGAATGATGTATTGTACAGGCAAAAGTCATAGGAGCATAGAACGGTTTGCATTGGGAGGGACCTCAGAGACCATCTAGTTCCAACCCTCCTGCCATAGGCAGGAACACCCCTCACCAGACCAGGTTGCGTAGACCCCCATCCAGCCTGGCCTTGAGCCCTTCCAGTCATCTTTTGATCCATGAATATACATGTTATGGGTTCATACAGGTTGCTGTAGAGCACAGTTTCATTTACTAGCTGGCTATACGATGCATCTATGATGCTGTCATATAGTCTATGACAGATGTGGTGCCTGCATCACCTCTGACCTGTGCCTGTGGCAAATGAGCTCTTCAAGCCATGAACCCTCTCTCTATATATTGGAGGACATTGTTGCACCTGTGTCTGGTTATCAATATCTGGTAAACAACTAGTTGTTTTGCAGTTTGACCAGCTTCATTAGTTAATTAGGCCCTGGTTGGTTTAGGCACCTGGAACAGGCAGTGAGAATTCATTTCTAATGAGTCTCGCCCCATAGTAATGAGTTCCAGCCGGGAGAGCTTGACCATTAGCAGATGACTCACAGCATTTACCGTAAAGATCAGTCACACATTTGATTTTATAAGGTGAGAGCAGGGATTCTAAAAACAAATCTTTTCGCCCCATTAAAAAAGTCCATCCCGTTAAGATTTGCTGCTGCCTCCCTGCGCCTGAGAGTAAAGAGGCAGGACACGGCAGACTATTTATTTTATTTCTTCTTCTTGTTGTTGTTGTTATTGCTCTTCCTCTCTACAGTTCCAAGAGGAAAAGGAGCTGGGTTTTTAATATTGTGAAGATGCTCAGCCCTTTCTCAGCTGGGAGATGTCAGAAGCAGCTGCAGTGCAAAATGAAAGGAGCTCATCTCTGCTCAAATCTGCTGTGCTGTAATAAATGCCGGGTTCTGCTGGTGAGCTGCTGATGGCCCTTTAATGTCTTTATACTCCAGCAGTACTCAGAGGCACTGCAGTTCCACCTTCCCCAGCTCTAGAAGCTGCTGTCCTCCCCCAAACCTGCCCACCCAAGCTCAGAACTTCATCCTGTGAAGGCGATGGGTCGCTGTCACAGGATGAGTTTCAGGCAAAGGGTCCTGCCTGGTTTTATCACCCAGCCAGAGCTTCCCTTCTGCTTGGGTTGATGTTCTCCTTTACTGGCATATTTGCTCCCGGCATTTGGCTCCCTGAGTCACGTTCATGTTCTGCACAGGGTTGGTCTGTAACCGGGGGGTTGGTAATCTAGTGATTTTGTTTAAGTCGCAGATGCTGTGCAGGGGGCCATGTATTTCTCCCAGTGTTCTTGTGCCGTGTTGTCCCAATTCAAGGTATGCAGCACGTTAGCGTGAAACCCAAAACCTCCCTTCCAGCCTCCAGGTCTCGGCTCCTCTTGTGCTAATCTGCGAGCATCAGTAGCTGCCAGTCTGGGGGCTGCAAAGTGTTAAGAGCATGACAGATTCCCCCAAAATGCATTTACAGCTGGGGAGGTGAGGGAAGCATATGCAGAGCTTGATAAAAGGATCTTGGAGCTTGAAAGAGGCTTCTGCGTGTAGCATAACCCACTGCTCAGAATCCTTAGAAAGCCTTTTCTCCCTGAAGTTTGAGATGTTGAGGTTAGTCCTGCTGTACTTCATCACAGGGTACATGAGGTGGAGAGAGTGGGTGGGACCGCGAGGAAAGGGGGGAACCATGACTGATGGGCAAACCAAGCACTGCCTGGATGTGGAAGAGCTACCAGACTCTTGTAATGGCCGAGAGAATCTCTTTGAGGCAAACAGGCATATGCAGCCAGATGATAAAACCACAGGATATATGGAATTATTTGGAGATGATCACAGCTGAAAGGCAAGAGGGCTGTTTACTGCTGGGTAACAACAGGACTAAACTCAGCATAAACCCCAAATTACTCTGACAGAGGAGGAAAAAGACCAGTTGCTGCGAATCTTAGCCCAACAGAACACAGGGGTGTTGCTTGGTGCTGATGAGAACAGGGTTAGAAAATCAGCCCTATGGGGTTTATGAGACTGTGATGAATGTGGCACTGAGAGTCCTGCGGGAGGCTCTGGGGCTGGCAGGGCTGTGGTCATGGGCTGTAGTCACGGGCTGTCACTGTATTCGCTAAAGCCCAGTGCTTAAGGGCATAACTCCCAGGTCATTTGGAAAAGCCCTGGTTTCAGGGATAGCAAAGGATATAGTACACTAAAAGCACAGCAGGGTTCATCAGTTGACCTGACTGAAGCAGGCATGAGTGAGAACATGAGTGGTGAGGAGTTGTCCCACACAAAGACACGCATGGTACAGCAAAAAAGAGGCATCAGGTTACCCAGTGCTGATAAACCCCATTTCCCTAAGGCAAGCAGTGGCCTGGTTACCTCAGAACCTGCAGCCCATGGCTGCATGTGAGACCAGACAACAACTGCTGAAGGCAGAGAGGTTGCTGGAGTCTGGAGGAAAGTACGTAAATGGTGGGAAGACCGCCCATGAGCTCATGGCCAACAGGTGTAAGGCAGCATCTGCCTCATCGACACAGAATCATTTAGGTTGGAAAAGACATTTAAGGTCGAGTCCAAACAATAAGCCAACTCTACCAAGCCCATCTCACAGAAAAATGGCTCCTGGTAAGCAGCTCATTTTGCTCTACAAGCTTAGAGTCCTCTCCTGACCTCACCCAGCACCCAGCTGGCAGTGCTGGAAAGACACGAATCAGCAGTCATCGTTCTAATGAAACTTCAGAGTTTTTTCCATCACTGGGAACACTGCAGTAAAATGCCACCCCAAAAAAAAACCAAGAAGACAAAAATCCAGTTGCTCTGACTGACATGAGAAGTATTAACACGGGGAAATCATTTTCTGTCTTAGATTTCCCTCACATTTTTTATTTCAGTTGCCGTTTTTACATCAGTTCGGGGTTGGGTTTGGCTTTTTTCAGCCCTAAATAGTCCCTTGTGCAAGACTTTAGCTGCCCGTTTTCTTCTGAAGTTGCTCATTTGTTCTCCTATTGTGGGAAACTTGTTTGTAGCTGGGATATGCCAAGAAAATGAAATGGTCCTCTTTGCTCCTTTTTTCCCAGCATGGTACCCAAATCTCTCTGCTCTTTAATACCGAAGACTTCAAGGCAGAGGGAGATAAAAAGGAAGGGCCTGAAAGTACCTCTGTATGGGGCAGTTTGCCATTTGGCACAAGCCTCAGCCTGAGTCAGTGGCTAATTGTGTTTGCTGATCAGAGTTCTGGCTGGGATATTTTAAAATAGATGTTATCTATTAAAAAAAAGATAATAAGAGGGGGAAACGAGCTAAAAATCACATTGTAAGGAGCCTGAATGCTTCTGCTTTTAAACAAAAAAGCCTGAAAAAGGGGAAACATCCACGTCAGGCTGCACGCAAGCGGAGGCTTTGGAGTGCCAGTTTGCCAGCTACGTGCAAAGTGCAGACGTAATTCAGCCCCGGCGGTGCGGCCAGCGGCAATTGATTCCAAGACCTATACAGAAACCTTTAATCTCCTGGTCTGGCAGACCGGCAGCCAGCCAGGTTGTGTCAGGTGTGCCAAGCCTTGCTGGCTGGGGTTACTTTTTGCCCAAAGTGCCCTCAGTGACCTCATTGTTGAGTATTTTCTGTGGTCTCCTGCACATGAGCAGCTAACATAGTTCAGTCAGCCTAAAACATCAGAGCCATTAGCTAATGGTGACCAGTTTGGGTTTTTTTTTATCCCTTCCCCTGCTTTTGGGTTTTTTTTGATTGGGTTGGAAGGGACCTTAAAGGTCTTCTAGTTCCAACCCACCTTGCCATGGGCAGCGACACCTTTCACTAGATCAGGCTGCCCAGAGCCCCGTTCAGCTTGACCCTGAACACTTCCAGCGATGGATGAATTTCGTCAAAGCTGAAGGATGCACCTGTGTTCCTCCTACCAAGCGCAGCAGCGGCTGGTGCCACTGGGTGGGTCCATCGCTCACAATAAGCATTTGAAAGGCATTGCACCGATGGCAAATGAGGCTATCCAAGAAGGCCACTCTCTACAAATGGTTTGAAGTTGTGACGTGTGGAAAGCATCGCAGATCAGCTCCTCTTAGCTCATTCAGCAGGCGAGGAGAGGGAAGCTGGAGGTATTCATGATGTATTAGCTATGTAAATACAAGGGAGATGTCACGAACCCAATTCTTCTGCTGTCTGCCCTGCCCCTTTGTGAATGGAAGGGAGCTTCAGCGTGTCTCCAGGGAGGTTGGCTGCAGTTGCTGGAGCAGGCTCATGGTGGCTGCCATCCCTTGTGCTCCTCGCTGTGCCACTTCGTTTGGAGAGACTTGTTTGACCGTTTTCCCTGATGTCATTGAAGCCATTGGGGCTGAAAACACGTTTTGCTCTTTGTGTATCAGTACAAGAACCTCTTTGCTCTCAGCACTAGCAGCCACCCATCCCTGCCACCATTTTTTCCTTGAAACCTTGGTCCAACCTGCTCTCTTGAGATCACAAGCCCAATGGTGGTCCCAACGCTTGTTTCCTTTTGTGTGTGGATCAGACGGATGGAAACGCCACTAGAAAGGCAAGTATTAATTTTTGCAAAGTGAATTATCCGTGCCTCTGGCAACCTCTGCCTTTCTAAACAAAGCGCCAATGATTAGTTACGGTGTTTTAATTAACGGGAGCGGGCTGTAATTAACAAAGGGATACTGCATTTGATACCTAAGTTTTATTATGTTTGTTAATAAGGAATTGTAATGCTTTTTTGCATAATTTCACTTGAAGATTGAGTAATGGAGTGAAATACTTCCATCGTGTTTAAAGACACAGTCAACCTGGTGGGGAGACTGTTCCTGCCATACTGGTGCTGGTGGCATTGACGTCCAAGTTACTTTGGATGCAAGTACCAGTTCTTGTGCTTTAAGGTCGGGTGCTCTGCTGCTTCTATAGTGTAAATCATCTGCTGAACTTAAGGCAACTAGATCATTTAGAAACTGTCCAGTTCTTTCTCCTTATGGGAGTGGTGATGTGTTGTCAACTGAGGACACCAACGTGCAGCGATTGGCCTGATTAATACATCTCATACACAAGCGACCGCAAAGAAACTATTATTCAGCTGTTCACTTTCTTTCTTTCCCGGTTAAAAAAAAACTCACCTAAAATTCCGTGTTGTGTTGAGCTCCGGTGTTCTTTGTGATGACAACTTGATATCCCAGATGACCAGCTTGTGAAATATCTGTTGTTTTAGTAAACGCTTGTTCTTCATGTGGTTTTATTTTAGTCTGGATGGTTGAAACGGGTATGAACCCTGATAAAGACCCCGTGATGATCTCTGAGCATCTTTCAGCGAGCTTTTTCCTATCTTTTGCTTTGCAGTCGTTTGTGTTTAATTGCACGTGTCTAGCTCAGAATGAGCATGGACATTAATTTCCTCCAAGATGTTTATGACCATTAACCTCTTTGCGTTCTTTAGAGAGACAGCAGAGACACAGTCCTTGAGGATCGCTGTTATGTTCCTTAAATGGGTTGCTTTGCGGCAAAAGCTGGCAGAAAATCCCTTGAACAGCTTCACGCTGTCGCCATTAGCAGTCAACACCCTTCTGGTGTTTGACAGGACATGCTAGAGAGGTGTACGATCTCCTAGGAGCACTGTGAAAAGCAGAGGGAAAAGGTTTAGAGCTGTCAGTACTACACGACTTGTATTTGCTCCTTGCTCCTGTGTCCTGCACACACCAGGCAACCTCTAAGCTCATAGCCCCCAGATGCTAATTAACAGGCTAAGTCCCCTGACAGTTTTCTGGTCACTCACAGCTTTGGTGGTAGAGCTGCTCCTGCCCAGTGTAGCCTGATGGAGAGGTTGTAGCTGCAGATATAACCTCAGTGTTAACGGGAGGTGGAATTAACGTAGATTGGAAAGGGAAGGAAGATGCTTTCTTTGCAATCCGAGATGCCTCTAGCCAAGTGTGAAGTCTACGTTGCTGGAAGCATTCAAGGCCAGGTGTGAGCAACCTGGTCAAGTGGGAGGTGTCCTTGCCCATGACAGGGGGGTTGGAACTAGATGGTCATGAAGGTGCCTTCTAAAACGTTCTATGATTCTATGAAACTGGTGTAATCCCACCAGTCTCCTGCTTAAAAGGCTTCTGCTGGGAGTGGCAGAAACAGCGACATGGCCTCTGCCTTGGTGCGAGATGCGCAAGTACTCACCAAAAACCCTTTAGGTTTTTAATCCTGTTCTCCTGTCTCTCTCTCCTCCTCTTCATTTCCTTCCTTTCACAACTGAAAAAGAAGAGTTTATAATATCGCTGTCTTGCATCATCCTTAATCCCCTTCAAGATATGTTTTGACAGAGGAACCAGGATTTAGGATGCCCACGTCGACTGTAAGCTGAACCTCCTTAGATACCCGAGTCCCCTTCCCTCCTACCTCCCCTCCCACCTAGTGCTTCCAACTCAGAGAGGCCTTCCTTGAGGGCTCTGCTTACCTGAGCTTCATTAAGAGATTTAACTACAGCCTTAAATGCTTTCCCAGATAGGAATCATCCAGTGATTCACAGCCTTGTGAAAATCCCTGGCAGGGGAACACGTCTTCTGAGCCTTCCAGATGGTTACCCGTGCCCTCGTTTTGAGCTTCGCTGAAGAGTGCAGGGAAGGACTCGCTAGAAGCAGCGAGCTAGCTAGAAACAGCGGGCTAGCTAGAAGCAGCGAGCTAGCCAGAAGCAGCGAGCTAGCTAGAAGCAGCACTAGCGCTCCCCTTTATTATTTGATTTGATTTTGGCCGTGCTGTGCATGCGGTTTCATGATTCTCTCGTGGGTGACTGTTGGCATTTACTAAAAAGGAAGGGTTTTATTGCATTCCTGTGTGTGTAAGCTAATGCAGATTTCCAGGGGAGCGGAGAGAAGGTCTTGGAGGTCCCTCTTATTGCTGCTGAAGGGAAGAACGGACAGGCAAAGGGAAGAGAGCAACAGATAGAAAGGAAAAAAAAAAAAAGAAGAGAGAATTAAGAAGCTAACAAGAGTGAAAGATCACTGCCCAGGCTGTGTCTCTTGCTGTGTTTGAGTGATTTTTCTTTGTAGACAGCTTTGCATGACACTATTTTTAGAATCCCTTTAATAATTGAGCTGTAGCGATTGTGCTCCGTGGTGAGAACAGGCAGGGAAAACAGCATCTCAAAGAAACCCTGCACCAGGGTAATAATTTAAATCAAAGTGCTTTATCCTGCCCTCCCCTTTCCCCTGGAAAAGGTGAAACGCTGCAAAACGCCAAGCTCAGAGGAGAAAATGAAAATTGTGTGACTTTACAGCACGTGATAAAATCCACCCAAAGGGTTTATGTTTTAGAGGTGGAGCAGGTCTAGCCAGCTGTTAGCAAATTGCTGTTACTGGGTGGTTTGGCCGTGAATTAGGAGAGAAGGCTCCATGGAGAACTTCTTGTGGCCTTTCAATACCTGAAGGTGTCTGTAGGAAAGATGGGGACTTGCTTTTTTGTGAGGATGGTGAGACACTGGCCAAGGTGACCCAGAGAGGTACAAGAAGCAGCCCCATCCCTGGAACCATTCCAAGGTCAGGTCAGACCATGGGGCTTCAAACAACCTGCTCTGGTGGAACATGTCCCTGCTCACTGCAGAGGTAGGACTGGATGACCTTTGAAAGTCCCTTCCAACCCAACCCATTCCAAGACTCTGTGATGAAGTCCACAGCAGTCACTGGCACGGAGCTGAGCGGTGTCGATCCATCGTAATACTGTTATTTATAAACACAATCAGATAACATTTTTATTTTCCATTATATGGTGATAACATTTTAATTAGTATCAAGCCTGATGTCACGGTTAAGGCTTGTTCAAGGATTTCAGGCACTTCTGAGTTGGTTCCCTTCTCTTACATTAACCTTCTTCATTAGTATATAGAGAGAAAATACTTTGAAACAGAAGAGGAATACGAAGTTTTATGACTAGCACTAAGTCATGGCTGGCTACAAAGATAGAAAACTAAGAAAATTTCAGTTATAGCATCTCAGAACGTAATATTACAGCGCAGTAGCAATAATTACCTGGATCAATACACTAGCTGGGCTCTTACTGCAAAAGTATTTGCCTTGCTTGCAATAAGACCGACTTTTAAAGATATTAATTTGCAACTAAATTTCAAGCTCCTGCTTTCTGACCAAACTGGAGCTGTTGTATCCTACTGCAAGAATTGTATGTTGACCCGGTTCCCAGAATATTTAGTTTAATTTGGGAGCTGTCAAGAAAAACAAGAAGTAAGGAAGAAGTTGCTTCTCAGTGAACATGTAGGCAGCATCCAAGTTGTTAGCACTGAAGTGTCTGTTGCCTGTCTGCAGGCAAACCAGTTTGAAAATTAAACCCAAGAATGTCACATGCATACATAATTAAATAATCTGAGCAGGCTTGCAGAACTTTCTTCTCCAAATGGGTTGTCAAGTGCTGGCACAGGCTGCCCAGGGCAATGGTGGAGTCCTCGTCCCTGGAGGGATTGAAAGGCTCTGGAGATGCGGTGCTGAGGAACATGGGTTAGTGGGGACCTGGTAGTGCTGGGTAACAGTTGGACTCTTCCAGCCAAAGTGATTCCGTGATTCCCATGAGGGAACAGAGTGCACTGTAAGCAGTTTTGCTGATGATGAAAAGCTGGGAGGAGTGGCTGACACACCAGGAGGCTGTGCTGCTGCCCAGGGAGACCTGGACAGGCTAGAGAGCTGGGCAGGGAGAAATTTAATGAACTACAACAAGGGCAGTGTAGAGTCTGGCATCTGGGCAAGAACAACCCCAGGGACCAGTATAGGTTGGGACTGACCTGTTGGAGAGCAGTGTAGGAGAACGGGACCTGAAGGTCCTGGTGGACAGAAGGATGACCAGCAGTGTGCCCTTGTGGCCAGGAAGGTTAATAGGTTGACGTAGGTTCTTTTGTGTGGATAGGGCTCTACCTACCTGCCCTTGTCTGTGAAACTTCTAGGATCCTAAAAGTTTGAGAGCTCTGTCCCAGTGGCCAGGAGGAATGTGTTTGCTTTGTGAGCAGCAGAAGGAAGCGTTCAAGGCCAGGTTGGATGTGGCTCTGGGCAACCTGGTCGACTGAGAGGTGTCTGTCCATGGCAGGGGGTTTGGAACTGGATGATCTCTGAGGTCGCTTCCAACCCAACCCGTTCTGTGATTATACAAATGATCATATAGGTTTCCAAAGTACATGGAAAGATAACATTTGCCTTCAGTTTTAGAAGAAAACTTTCAAAACTTGCTCACATTATATGTAACAGAATATTTATAGCACTTTCTAAATGTTAAGCAGAAGGAAATATCATTGCTAGACAGTGGGCTTCTATATGACTATGAAAAATATCTTCCACTTTCCTTTGGAGACTTATCAGGCAATAAAGAAAAGCCATGGCTGTAGAAAGTGAGGGATATTGGAGTATGAAGAGGCAATAAAAAAATTAATTGCATTGTTTTCTTTTCAGCCTCCTAGTTGATTTTATGCTTAGTGAGTGTTGGCTTCTATTTATTGCGGGGCGTTAAGCACTGGAGTTGTATCTAAATATAAAAAATACATATAACTTAAAAACCAGCAGCACAAACTCCTTGGCACAAAAAAAGTCTTTGTTTATGGTTTACAGGGTGGCCGATATGCAAAGAATATGTGTGAGTAACACCTCTCCGCAGAGATATGGGAAGATATAGATATTTTATATATATATATATTTGTATCATTATACTTGCAGGCATTCAGCAGAATGGCAATTTTCAACTTGACTGACTTTCAGCTGTGTGAGCCAACCTGACCCATGAAATTGAAAATGAGCTCAGATTGGTTTGGAAGGATTACAGCTACAAAGAGCAGCCGCAGAATGGTGCACTTGGCCTCTCTGAATTATCCAAATTCAACCTCGGAAATTCTAGTTGGAAACCTCATTTGATGGAATTTGCAGTGCACTGGAGAGAGTCAAGGGGACCTGTGGTCCCAGCGATGGCTTTGTGTTGTGAGCTACCAGCTCAGCCCTGACTCCTCCAAAGCCTGAACAGGTCTATTTAGTATTTGGGGGTATTTAAGTAGATTATATGTCAGCTGAAAAGCCCACGAGTCCTGCTGTAAACTTGTAGTTCTACTTCTGTTCCTCTTATGAGTGATGGCAATTAGTGTTTAATTCACAAATTTTGTTTTCAGTGAGAGGAGGAAGTGGGAATTTAATATTTAATTTCTCCTAATGTCTGCTAAAAAGAAGGAAATAGATTTGGTAGGGAAACATCTGGAAAATCCCGCATGTTCAACCTCATTAGCACCTCCAGAGTTCTCTGCGTGACTATAGAGGCATCTCCCACCATCAGCTTCTAAAGTAATAACAATGATTCCTTCTTGTGCTGGATCCCAGTGTCACAGCTTTATGGACATTCAAGTGAGGAAGTGTCAGCAGTAAGACGTCTGGTGGCCGAAATACCTCTGTCTTGGTGACACAAGTAACGGCTACTTGCTGTTGGGTGCCTTTTATGACATTCTCATCGCTTCAGCACTTCAGCCATTAAGGTGTAATGAACTTCTTAATGTCCATTTGCTTATGGAGACAACTGACTGAGGGATCATTTCATCCGGTGTGTTTTATTCCAAAGTGGGAACTTGCCGCTCTTCCCAGCGAGATCCTGTCTCTGCGCCGCTGGCAGAGGTAGTAGCTGCTCTAGGGAGGAAAAGAGCTTGTGCAGGTTTTCAGATCACTTGATGCACTAGCGAGGCTTTAAATCGCAGCTGCCAGCAGCTGTATCAAAGCAGAATTCTAGTCACAACCTCCTTGCACCATCTGTGCGTTCCATAGGAGCCATGGTCATTTAAGGATATGCTGAGAGATGGGTAAGAAACGAAGGACTCGTATTTTCAGGGACGCTAGGCTGCAGTGGGGCCTTTGTACCCGATTTCTACACTAAACCTTGTTGTCAGTAGTTTCATTTTTGTGGCAAAGGTTAGACATCAACAATAATCTGCAGTAACCTATGAGCTGAGTATCTTTCTGCAGAGGCTGATGCTTGTTCTTTTTCAATCTCAGAGACTGAGATTATCGTTAGGCTGATTTTTAGTGGCCCCACAGTGAAAAAAGAAACCTTCAGAAAGGGAGAGTGGTGGAAAGAAAATGACCGTGTCATTCTAACCAGGGAGACACAGCAGAAGGCATCCGAGTGTTAATCATATAGGAAACTTATCAAGCAGGTGACTGCAAGACGCTAAATTTACTGCAGGATCCATTTTATAAAGTCATGCAGATCTGGAGCTTAGGGACATGGTTGGGCTTGGGACAACTGGGTTAATGGTTGGACTCAATGATCTTAAAGATCTTTTCCAACCTAAATGGTTCTATGATAAGCCCTGTAATATGGATAATTCCATGTTTGTCCCTTTGCTAGAACCAAGCAGACAGAAGAACCACTGTGACAGACTTCCCAGAAAATCCCCATTTACCCAGAGACATGGATCAGATCTTTGGGAAACAGCCCATGTTTTGGAGGTGGTCGGTTTTGCTCTTCCCATGAGCACCCACTAACTTACGAGTTTTGTAAATAGTGCTCCAAAGTTGCACGCAGGAGAGATTTCTTTTCATCCTAGCAGCTTATTTGCCTGTGTTTTTTACCAGCCCTTTACCGTGCCTTGCTGTCTGTAGCACATCTCATTATCTGCACAGAGTTTCAGTTGGTCTTCAGTTCCTTGAAGTGGTTGATCAGTCAGGTCACTGACATCCTCGCAGCTGTGTTTACTTCTTTTGGTACTTCGTTTGACCAATTTGTTTTGATCCCTCTAACAAAGAAAAAGCCATGTTGATGCTGGGTTTGGCTCAGAAGAAAAAGGACTTTGGTGCATACAGGGCTCTATCACACGTTCTGTTGATTCTGTGATTCTGTGATCTGTCCTCCAGGCATGTTTCAAATGAGCAGATAGGTGGGTCTTGGTCCCCATCACTCTCTAAAAGGTGTTGGGGGAACTGAGTAGGGCTTTGGATCACTAGCAGTGACAGAAAGGGGAGCAGTGGGGATAAAGTGAGGGTGGCTAAGCAAATGGTCTGTAGGAAAAGCTGAAAAAGCAATCTGGAGAGAAAGGGAATAACAGCAAAAGGGGCATTGGTCTGTGTACTCTAAGCTCACTACACGTGGGATTTAGTCAAGATTAGGGTGCTAAGGAAGAGGAGTGGATGTGTGATAAGTCCTTGGTTAGGAGGCTGTGATTAGCTGTACAAGGAGAATGATCGTGGGATGAGGAGCCCAGCTGGATGAGAAGCAAGCCATGGTCACCATCACCAGTGACCTTTCAACAAAGCAGCACACTTGTATCCATGCAAATGGACTGTGTGCAGGACCTGAAGGTTCTCCAATGACCTTGGATTCAGGGTTTTTGCTTTTAGAGACTTCTGTGACATTTTCCCCACGTCAGCAAAGTACCTGTGTAAAACTCTTTTAGTGTTATTGCACCTGAAGCTACTAGAGCTCCACTAGGAAATAAGAGAATGAGTTTTGCCTGTGTCACTTTAATTAGCCCCTCCCTGCTCTGCATATAAATAATTCACTCTTTGCAAAAAATAAACCTTAACTGCGTGATCCGGCTTTTCCCTCAAGACTCATGGTTATCCCACTGCAAACAATAGCTCCGATACAGCAGAGACAAAACACTGCGCAGCAAAAGGTGCTCTTTAACTACAGGTCCCCTGCCCCTGTGTTGCATTAAACAGGAGCCAGAGTGCTCCTGCGATCACCTGGGAGGGCACAGCAACTCCTGAGTAACTGGAGTTGAGAGGCAGGAACATCAAACAGACTTTCAAACACAACTTGCTGGAACCAGCCTTTCAACTGGGAGTGGAAGGTCTTCATTTTAACATAAACCCCTGAGGGGCTCATCCCCATGAGCTTTTGAGGACTCTCAGCATCAAATGAAATCAGAGGAGGATGTTCTTTGGACATAAAAGGTGCCATTGAATGCTAAAGCACATTTGAAAGTTGTTGGTGAGGTGAACGCTTCTTTAGCCTTTGTTTTTAAAATCTGAGCCTTCATTCTCATAATTTGATTCCCACAGACTTTTGGAAAGAAGCTTTGATATTTCCAAACCCACTTGATTGCCTTGGTGCTGTGTGCCAAAGAAAAGTCTGTGAGTAAATTGTAATGGTCAGAGCAAGACATAAAGGACAGATCCAAACCTTTAGCACCGATGAGAAACCAAATACTGAGCAGCTTCTTAGAAAGCGAGGGCAGTTTATCACGTGGCTGTCACCACCCCATGTGCAGACTTACCTGTAATTGCTGAAAGCTCTTCCATGAGTTTCTTTTCTCGTAAAAAGGGTCAGGATTTGTCTTGTTTATTGGGTTTTGCTAATTGTGACTCTTCACGGAGTTTTCAATACTCAATGCTTCTCAGCATCACTCAGAATAACTTTTCCTAGTGAAAGTCACTGCTACGTTTGGAAGAGGAAAAATTAGTACGAATCTACCCTTTTTATCTGAGCATGAACACTAGAACCTGCTCCATCTCTGCTGTGGGCTGTTTTGTAATAAACTGTTTTAATTACAAGCAGTCTCCATGATAAACCTGCACGGTCGTGCTGCAGCGCGAGCTGTGACTGATCCTTCCCTGGCTTTTTCCTTCCCTGAGCCGCACCGCTGGCAAAGCTCGTACACGTGTACTTGGTTGGATGTGCTGGTGCTACAATTAGAAAGAGTGAAGTAGTCACAGTGATTTTGCAGTTCAGGTTGTGGGGAGGGACACAAGGCGACAGAAAATGTCCCAATCAGCATCAAGTGAGAGCATAGGAGCAGACATGCAAGGGTGGAGGGTCTTCCTTTCCTCCTGGGTTGACTCAGAGCTAAGGAGACAGTCTTGAGTGGTCTGTTACTGGCTGGAGCACAGCGGAGGAGATTAAAACATTTATGAAGTACTTAAACTTGCCTCCCAGACTGAGCTCCAAATGTGGTTTAGCTCCTCTGAATGACGAAGGGCCTTCTACTCTTATTACAGAACAGAAAGCTTATCGGTACTCACAATGTTGGGTTCTTATAACCAGATGTGTCCAGACTTATTGAGCAATCTAAAATGGGGGATTGGACTAGATGATCTTTCAAGGTCCCTTCCAATCCCTAATGATTCTATGATTCTAAAGGTCTTGGCTTTTCGAGGAAACGGCAACCTAAACCCAATATAAAACAGCAAGCAAAGTTCTTCTGCATTCTGTCTGAAACTGCTCAATCCTCTCTTCGTTCCACACGGCTCTAATTTCTGTAGCGGGAAGGTGTCAGAACTTAATAAAAAGCACAGGTGTGTTAGTTTTGATTGTGATCCAGGGAGACAAGCAAAACCCCAAGGGGCGGTACTGGGACCAGTCCTATTCAATCTATTCATTAATGACTTGGATGAGGGATTGGGGTGCACTGTCAGTAAGTTTGCCGATGACACAAAGCGGGAGGAGTGGCCGACACCCCAGCAGACTGTGCTGTCATTCAGTAGGATCTGGACAGGCTGGAGAGCTGGGCGGGGAGGAATTTGATGAACTTCAACAAGGGCAAGTGTAGAGTCTGGCATCTGGGCAAGAATAAACCCAGGTACCAGTATAGGTTGGGGACTGACCTGTTGGAGAACAATGTAGGAGAAAGGGACCTGGGAATCCTGGTGGACAGCAGGATGACCAGGAGCCAGCAGTGTGCTCTTGTGGCCAAGAGGGCCAGCGGCATCCTGGGGTGGATCAGAAATGGAGTGGTCAGCAGATTGAGAGAGGTTCTCTTCCCCTTTCCTCTGCCCTAGTGAGACCACATCAGAAAGATTGTGTCCAGTTCTGGGCCCCTCAGCTCAAGAAGGACACAGAACTGCTAGAGAGAGCCCAGCACAGAGCCACAAAGATGATGGAGTAGAACACAGAACACCTCCCTTATGAGGAAAGGCTGAGGAGCTGGGTCTCTTTAGCTTGGAGAAAAGGAGACTGAGGAGTGACTTCATTACTGTCTATAAATATGTGAAGGGTGGCTGTCAGGAGGATGGAGCCAGGCTCTTCTCAATGTCATCTAGTGATAGGACAAGGGACAATTGGTGTAAGCTGGAACATAGGAGGTTCCACATCAATATGAGAAAGAACAACTTCTCAGTGAGGGTGGCAGAGCCCTAGAGGGAGCTGCCCAGGGGGGTTGTGGAGTCGTCTTCTTTGGAGGTGTTTAAAACCCACTTGGATGTGTTCCTGTGCAACTTGGTCTAGGTGGTCCTGCTCTGGAAGGGGGATTGGACTGGATGATCTTTCAAGATCCCTTCCAATCCCTGATGTTCTGTGATTCTTATTCTGTGAAAACAGGGGCTGATGTGCCAGGAGCGATAGCGGCCTGTCCCCTTCAGTGGAAAAGCCATGAGTAATATTGTCCTATGAATGAGATGGAAGTTTATTTTACTGCCCAGTCAAGAGTATTTTCTGCCATTAGTTGGGTCTAGGAATAACAGGAAAAAATAAGCCAGACAATAAGAAACAGCAGGAACAGTCTGGGGATTACTGGTAAAGCAAAGCTTTCTCTAGGTGGGTTTTTTTTCCCTAATACCTTCTTTTCCGATAATACAGAAAGTCATGACGGCTCATACGAGGAATGTTTGTGAAGCCAAGTCACAGAAAAGTAGAGCTGGAATTTTACAGTTTAATTTGTGGACAGCTGAAAACATTTCAAAGTAAAAAGAAGTGTCTCACAGAGAATATGTAGTTAAAAATTAAATTCTTGTCTTTCCCATTAGCACCGCTTCTGCAAAACTCTTTCTTTGCCTTAGACCTGGTAGTGTAGAAGGAAATTCATATCTGTTAGCATGGTGAGGCACTGGAACAGGTTGCCCAGGGGGGCTGTGGCTGCTCCATCCCTGGAAGTGTTCAAGGTCAGGTTGGATGGGGCTCTGGGAAACCTGGTTTTGTGAGAGGTGTGCCTGCCCATGGCAGGGGGATTGGAACTAGCTGATCTCTGAGGTGCCTTCCAATCTAAAGCATTATGTGATTCCATGATCTGACGTGCTCTCTGGTGGTCTAGCATTGCCTGCAGTACAGCAGTTCCGTAACACTGTTGTATTTTATTTGTGTTTGAAGCATCATAGAGTATTGAATTGGGAAGGAACCACATGGATTATCAAGTCCAATTCTGAGGACCTGCGAGGAACCACCTTCCTAAAGTCTAAACCATTTGATGCATCTGTAGTGTGCATCCACCTTGGGACTAAAGCAGAATGCATGCAGAACACTGGAAGCAACCAGCTTACAACATACACTAAGCTTTTTTTATTTCTCTTGAGGGAATTTTTGTATCTTAATGCTATTAAGGTTAGTGAAGCAAAAATAAGCAACAAACAACAGCCCAGAACCAAACAGACCAGAGTTAGTTTGCTATAATGATTATTATTTCAACTCCAATGATATTATTTTGGTGTAATTATTATAGTTATTTTGTTATGATTGACTCTCTCAACAGTCTTTATTTAGGCAGTCAGCGGTGTTCGGCAATGCATGGGGCCACTTTAGATCCATAAGTAACGAGAAACCACCCTTTATTTTGTCACAATTCAGGTAATTTGGAATTGTCTTGGACACCCTCCCACGCTTGGCAATGAAATTCATGTGTAGCAAGATTTTTTTTCCCCCCTCTTCTGCTTATAGACCCTCAGGGTGGTTGTTCTGTTCCAGAGCATCTCTAATGCTTCCTGTCCACTGGTATCAACACTCCCTCTCCCTCAGGCAAGGCTTTTCTTTTCAGGCAAGGCTGGTGAGCTACATCAAGTCACCTTTAGATCTCCGTTCAGGTCGCATCATTTGCTGGTTCCTGCTTTTCCTTTGGGGTTTTGAAACCCACAGACATCATTCAGATGCAATTTCATGTTGTCACTGTGCTACAACACGACTGTACTAGCAGTGATCAAGAAATTATAAAAAACCGTGTTGAAGAGGCCATAGTGGGAACTCAGACTATGTGGATACTCTTAGCAGGTGAGCTGAAAACCACGTGCTGCTGTTGGATGCTACTCCTGCCAGTTACAACATTCTCTCTGCTTTGTTTTCCCTGTGTAACATGTGTTTTGCAGGCCACCTCCATCAATTAAGAGTTTAATTGGAATTCTAAGGATCACGTAATGAAGCTAAAGCTTAAGTTAGCCACAAATGTAGAGGCACATCCTTAAAACTGAAAAAAAATAACTAAAAGGACAGATCACAGCTTAAGATGCTTTTTGGTCGCTCAGGGAGGCAAACCAGTTTTCCAGTATTAATTAACATTTGAGGGCATGCAATAGCTAAATAGCAGGAGACAGTGTGTACGAGTGTGCGTGGGAGGTGTGACTTCACCACAGAGTGCTGGAAATGAATTCTAAAAGCGGTCATTTGCCGAGAAGTAGCATTTTTTGTGCTTCCGAGGCACAATGAGAAGGTGAGACACATGTTTTTACTGTCAAATGAAGAATTGGGGTGTTTTGTCAAAGGGTGTTAGATTTGAGGAAGAACACGAGGTCCACGTGCAAGTCGGTCTCTCTCCTTCTGTTGATAATTGCCTCTTGGTGTCTGGCAGTCGAGCTGTCCCTCCTCCATTCCATATGTAGTGAAGACGCCAAGACAAGCTGGCTGGTCCTTTCCTCCTCACTTGACAGATAGCAACACTGAAGCCCGTGGTGGGGCTTCTCCTTTGTGTGACAAGTTTAGGACTCTCAGTGAAGCCTCCCTCAGGTAGATCCTCTATCACTTTGTCCATTGGCAGTGTCTTGCAGTTGCTGCTCCTGTGGTTTGGTGTGGATGCCATCCTCAGCTCCTCCCTGCTGTGATTCCTCTTTCCAGTGTCTCTCTCAACACATGGCACCTACATTAACAGTAGCATTCATGCAACTGCCACTCCCTTCCTTGCCTCTTCCTTCATAGGTCTTGTCTTGGCAGAGTAGATCAATGGTTGGACTCGATGATCTTAAAGGTCCTTTGCAACCTGAACAATTCCATGAAACGTGGCTAGATGAAGAAGTTTATTTGTGATGGAAAAATACCACAAAGTGTTTAAAATACTTGACTATCATTTTTTGTTTGCATGAATCTTTCGTGTGTTTTTGTTTTTGAGCCCTAGATTCGTGTTTCTTTATGCCAGGATAGTGACTTACAGCAGAAGAAAAGTATTTTGTAGGTGGTCCTGGTGGAGGTGGTTGGTATTTTAGCATCTGGCCATGACAATGATCCCACTTAGGCAAATAAAAGGAGTTTGGCTTGAGCTGAAAAAAAAAAAGGCTGTGACTAGGAAAAGATCAGCAACAATGAGCAATTGAAAGCAGTGATTTGTAAACATCAGGAGGGAAATTTGTCTTGCTGGAAAAAGTGAAAAAAACCCAAACAACACCCCAAAACCTAAAACAAAAAGGAGCCGGCTACTTTCCAGGGAGACTAAGGTAAATAATTAAACTAAGTGTTGGGCAGAATAGCTGCTAAATAAAATGCCTAAAGAGAAACCCTGATATCAGCAGCAATTACACACTTTAATATGTTATTTGTAAGATAATGAGGATGATTAGGACAGGTGTCCAATTATGCATTCCGTTTCTAATTAAGCCTTTCTTTAATATAATTTATAAACCAGACAATAAAGGAAATGGGAGAGCGCAGCAGCAGCAGCAGGTTTTTGTAGAAGTTGGTTCTTTGTGAAACTCTGTGGCCCGCTGTGTATTGCCGTCTATGGGTTTGTTGTTAAAGAAATCCTCAATCAGTCATAATGATACAGTGCTGGGCTACTTCAGCCCCAGATTCCGACTACTGCAGGCCAAAATATTGCTATGATTTATTTTCTGAGGTTATGTGTTATAAAAGTTAACTGACAATCCAATAACTCAGCAGCTTCCTTGAATACAGCTTCTTTATATTGTCTGGCTCTGGAGAAGCAAAATGGAAGGAGCAAAACCCAGCCGAGATGTGAGGTTTCCAGTTGCTTTTCTGTGTTTTCCAGGAAACACCCCATTACAGTTTGTTGTAAAGCTAAACGATAGAAAACTCTCACCCTCTCTTTCTCATGGCTCTGCCATTTTTTGTGGTGTATTTGGGTCTAAAGGGAATTTTCCAGCTTCTTCTTGTAATCCTGAATATAAATATGTATTTATATACTTTTAGTGTAACTCATACTCTAGGCACATCTTTGATGTATCTCCACATTGGATGGATCGTGAGAAGACAAGTTTCAGGTCAGATCTCGTGTCCTGGATCCAGAACTCTGAACGCATTTTAATTCAGGAAAAGCACAGGCAATGCTTTTGAGCAAAGATTGTGTGCGAACAAACCAGTCAATCAAAAAACCCAACACCCTGTTGCCATTACCTTGGACACTTCTGATGTGTTGCTCTTTTCAAGACTGGTGGAAGCTAAAGCGTGGTGTGTCTCTCATGTCAGGGAGGACATGGCACAATGTGTGTTGGAGGCACCAGCCAGGAGCTGGAATCCTGGTTCTGTGCTACTGTGCATCAGGGATGGAAGAGGTAACAGAGTGAGGATTGTATGATTAAGCAAGAAAAGGAGGGGGAGTTTGTAGCTTGTGTTTATGAGTGTATTTGTGGGATTGTATTCGTGCACAGAAGCCTACTGTAAATGTGTTCCTATGCCAAAAGGTTGGCAAACAAAGATGGACTCCTTGATCTCAACCATAATGAGGTTGTTCAAAGTATTCTCCTTTTGAGCTCTGAACATCTCTTTAGGAGGTTGCAGCCTTCAGATGTATGCATGAGCACTCCACTGAGTGCTCCACTCGTAGCACCACTCATATTACTAACCACCTTGGGTGAAGAACATGTCTCAGTAAATCATGAAAAGGATAAAATACATGAGTGTAGATTCACACCAGTGTTTTTCCTAAGCTGCATCACATGTTGCTGCAGCCTTAAATGAAGGTTCCCTTCCATGAGCATACACACAAAGTTGTGAAGTGTCGTTTAACAATAATTAGTTTTTATGGAGCAACTGAAAGCTCTCAGAGTTTTCTCAGTATCTCTCTCTGGAGACAATCAACTGCTTCACTAGAGCTCAGTCTTCGCTGTGAGTTCATTTTCTTTTCATCTCTTTGTCTCACAGAATGAGTCGAAACTGCAGAAAAGTGTAATGTGAGAAAGTTGGAGAAGAGCACTCGGCGTGCAGTCAGGTTATATCAAAGGGAATTGGCTTTGGGCTAAGAATGTCACTGATTTCTCATTATCCAAAACAAACTTCTAGCGAAAGACCATTTTGACCATTTAGCTTAAAACTCTGAAGGGTTAAAATCAACTCTCACTGTGTTACCAACTTCCCTATATTTAATGTTGAGGACCTGAGTGCATATGGACAAAGTACAACGCTTCTTCCGAATATTGGGGTTGAAATTATGAAATACAAGCATCTAAACCACTGCTCTTGACAAAGAGGGTTGCATCTCAGCGATGGGTTTGTCTTTATGGCAGAAAAGATGGGAATGTGTCTATGGTTCTATGAAGTTGGGTGGTTTTGCTTGATTTTGGCTATGATCCCCTACAGTTGAGCCACTGGTGGCTTCATGGTCACTGGGAGACCATGAAGAACCTGAGGTTAGGGGAGCATCCAGGCTCTGTCTGTGGTTTAGACCCTTGTGTCTTCTTCCTTAGGAATGTGGTAAATTAATAATAATCAGGAATGCGATTTGGAACCGTCAAGATGAACGTTGACATGTTGTTAGGTGACTCATAAAGACGTTTTCACCTAGCTTAACCCGTACAGAACAGGTTGCTTTACCTTAGGATTTGCTGGGGTGGTTAGAGTCTTTCAGAAAAGCAGCTCAGCAATGAATGAAGGCATAGGAAAGCTCCACATGAAGTGAAAGACTTGATTACCTTGGAAATAAGATGACTCAGAGTTCACATAAAAACACATAAAGCAGCAAGGAGTCACAGACAAGTAGATGAGGAGCCTCTGGAGCGAAGTCCTGGTTGAATTTGTAAATGAGGATGCCTAACAAGAGGACCAAAATACTCTGTGCCACGACACCCAAGTTCTGTGGTTCACACACTCGAATCTTGTCCGTTTATGTAGATGAAGAAAAATACCGCGGGTTTAGTGCTAGGAAAGAGCTTGGGAAGGAGTATTTAAGTTTTGCCTTTAGTTCACGTCAGGTTCAGAGGTAGGATTCTGGTAGGATCAGATCCACTACGGTGATTTCTATGTGTGAGTATGCGTGCACATCTCACAGCTCCCTTTCTTTACAGGAAACGCAAGTGCAGTAAAACCAAACCCACTTTCCCCACCTCTAACACAGGAGACCTTAAGAGACCCCTTATTTTTGCAGATTTAACCTGAAGGGAGAAGAAATTTCTTAGCTGAAATTGTTCCTGAAACTAGGATATAGCATGCAACGGGGACTGAAGTTATTTGCTGGCTGTTGAAGTAGCTGGAAAGGAAGACCAGTATAACTTCCCTCACTTTAAACCTCTGGAGCTGGGAGACATTGGGAGTGTGAGTGATTGCATCTTCATAGTTCATAGTCTTGCTCTAACACAGATCCCATAAAGGGAACCCATAGCTGGGGTTTGTGCTGCAAGAAAGTAGTTAATTCACTCCAGAATAATTCTAGCCCCGTAGAGAGGGCTCCCCTGGTTTTAGTAGTAGAAATGGAGTGTGTTTCCTTCTATTTCATAGTCTCTTTGGTCAGAATAAGAAAGAAACAAAAAAGAGATCAATAATATAGTATAATAGACAGATGGGGGGAAACTTTCTTATGGCAGCTGGTATGAAATAATAGCAGCAAACGTTTTCAGAAAGGCCTGAGATGCATGAGGAGCACGGACCCTTTTTTCCTTCTCAATGAAAACGTACAGCCTGCATGATACGCCATGAGTATAACAACGCCCTTAGAATGTGCGGGAAAGGGACGGTGAGACTCGAGTGACCGAGCGTTTCTTTTTCTGCAGCATTACGTGGAAAATGCTTGGACTTTCCATAAGGTGCAACAGCAAAAAGTGGATTTCTTTTTCCTTCAGTGCATGAGTTGAAGGCAAGGGAAGGTCTTTTCTACAGGGTTTGTATGGCTAGGACAAGAAGCAATGGCTTCAAGCTGGGAAAGGATAGATTTAGGCTGGATCTTAAAAAAAAGTTCTTCAATGGGAGGGTGGTTGATTGCTGGATGAGGCTCTGAGCAGCCTGACCTAGATGGAGTTGTCCCTGTGTAGGGGGGTTGGACTAGATGACCTCCAGAGGTCCCTTCCAGACCAGTACATTGTATGATTCTGAGTTGTGTGGGCTGTGTTTATCACAGGCTGGTGGGGTTAGAAGGGAGCTCTGAAGATAGTTTAGTCCAATCCCCCTACCAGAGCACGATCACCTACAGAAGGCTCCCCAGGAACACGGTCCATTTGGTTTAGAATTTCTCCAGAGCAGGCGACTCCGCAGCCTCTCTAGGTGGCCTGTGCCAGTTACTCACATTCCTCTTCCTGGGTCTCCTAAGAGCAGGACCTGCCTGGGAGAGCTGGAGCTTGGTGTTTGTTTGCAAAGCAGGTAAATTCTCTATTGCACAAACAATATCACCTTCTATCCAAGGCATGAGAAAAGCAGTTGAGTACCAACCCCAAAAGACTGTACTTCCAAAGTGAGCTCCCATAAACATTTTAACCTAATAGTTCACCTCCACAGACACAGCGTTTTACTATTGGGATCAAGCAATTGGTTTTGGCCTGGGATCCATTGCTTTGCTTTTCTTTTTCCTTCCGGCTCTCAACGAGGCCAGCAGGAACATCTGGTGGAGTGAAGATACACTGCGACAGCTTTTCTAGTGGCGGAGCCCTGTAGCATGCTGGCTATGCAGGAGCAAGGAGACAGGTTTTTCTGTCTGCATGATCTATATCACTGCGCTGCTAATTCAAGAAGAGTGAACTATTTTTAGAGGTTACCAAATTACTCAGAATAAAGCAGCAATTGTATAACAGATGCCAACCCCAGCGTTTGGATTATCTGGCTGTTAAAATAACGGGTAGAAATCAACTTCATTTCAGTTCATTTGCGGGTAGGAGGCTTCTCTAACAGCTCCCCAAGTTAATTTAAAGCATATTCCTGAATACAGAACCCTTGCTCTCATGAGCTGCAGGTGCTTTACAAAACAAACAAGCCCTTCCCCCTGCCTTTCTGATGACAAATACGGATTTTAGTCCAAGAGATTGATGCCAGTGTTTGATGTTGACCGCATTGCACCTAGCTTTAAATCCCATTAGAAACTGCTTATCTTATTAAATGAGAAGTTTTAATAGTATGCTTGGATAGTCGGCAGCCAAAACAAGACCGGCGGTGTTTTCACAGAGCAGGAGGAATGATAAAAATAATGATGACTGAGTGGGTACTAAGTGTCAGCTCTGTCAGGATCATGGGCTGGAGATTTAAGGTTTAATATAATAGTTCTCAAAGTTTATTGATTGTCACTGCTTAAAATTCACAGGTTCCCCTCAGAACACTTTGGGAACATTGAAAATGTCATTACAAGCTCAACAACACCTGGAAAGTTTTGCATTTGAGTTAAAAAAAAAAATCCAAGAAAAAAAAAAGAAGGAAAAAGACTGCAGTGTTTACTCTTGAAAACAGAGACAACCTAATAGCCTTAATATTTCAGCAGTTTTCGGTGGCACTTTATGAGGTGCACTGCGTGAGGCTAAGCTACAAGTTTTGTTTCATTACATAAGAGGAAATCAGCAACCTCTGAAACTTTGTCAATGTTGTATAACACCCCTGTAAAGATGGGTGGTAAAAATGACACTGGGGGGGAAATCAGCGACATGAATTCAGTGAGGCTTTAATTTCACCCAGCTGCCCAAACTGTACTTTGTTCTGCCAGATGCTGGGTTATGTTACTGGTATGGTAATCGGTGTATTGGTATATATTGGCATCGATGCGACTTGTACCACATTGCAGGATAGGGAACCTGATAAAGTGGAACCACAGGATGGAGTCACCGGAGGTTTATTTGCACATCCAACTTTGGGGCAAAAAAGCCCTGGATAAATGAAATGAACTCAAAGCACCAAAGGAGGTCATGTCCCATTTTGGCTGGGATGAGGGCTGACAGCAGATCTGAGCTGGCTGAGTAGAAAAGTGCAAGTTTTCCTGCTGCGTTGTGTTTTTCAGGTTAATGTGGTGGAGACGCTTCTGCGCTGGAGGCGAGGTGTTGAAGAAGGTGAAGCTTGGCGGGCTGTTGGGAAGGAACCGAGCTCTGATAGTTACTAGAGCTGATCTCAGTGTTTGTTTCTTGTATCTGTGATACCCTAGTACAGCAAAATCTCTGCTAGGGAAAGGGAAACAAATTCAGTTCCACTGCTTTTTTTTTTTCCTTCCTTCTATTGAGCTTCCTAACTCTAATGAATGAAAATTCCTCTGGAGGAACATGAATCGGGTTTGACACCACAAACAGAGCAGTAATAGAAGCGGGTTTCTCAGCTAGGCAACCTGATGATCTAACGAGCTCTCTCAATGAGATTAGCTCTAAGGTCTCCGGACTTTATTTCTTAGTTTTGTAACTCAGAGTCGTGGGATGACCTCGGAATTTTCACTCCTTACAGTAGGCTTCCCAACTTGATGTTGTATCTCCTCCTCTAGCAATAGGCTCTGCTCTTTTGAGCCCTGAATAAGGCTTCTTGCTAATTCATTGACAATCAGCAGGAAAAAACAGTAATAAAAAATAGAGCTCCCTGGCACTTCACCCTTGTCTTGATGGTATCTTGGATGGTGTTTGTATCACACCAATGCCATTTCAGTGCCAAGGTGACCAGTGGAGTTGATCGGGAAGGCACCAGCCAGTATTTATAAATGGCTATCGGGGAAAGTTGTCAGTGCTGAAATTAGTTTTGTGTGAGCGAGACGGCGGAATATTATTGTATTTTCAGGAACTGCAGGAGTGTAACAGTTGATTCCCTGGAGGAAATACCAAAGCCCTGTGATTAGCAGTTTCTTTGTTCATGCCTTATGAGAAAGGCAAAGGGGTGACTCCATCATCTGCAGTTCCACACTGTAGACATGAGCATGGCAAGAACAGAGTGACAGAACTAATGTGTCTGTAAATAGAACTGGATAGGTTTAGGCATCATTAGGACTCCAGCAAAGCATCCTCTGAGTATTGTCAGATTTTGAACATAATCTACAGTTCTCCTTGTGGGTATTCTTACTGCTTCTTGCAATAATTCCTCATCTGTGTGAAAAATTCTTATTAGTGAATGTATGTACACTGCTTTTATTCAGTGTGAAATAAAAGTTGCTGTTGTAGACTAGGGGAAAGGTAGAGAGCTTCAGTCACAGGGACACGGGAGATGCAGAGAGAAAATGTGCTGCACTACTCCTCGGCTCATCACAAAATCTTAACATGGAGGGGAAAAGCATTAGGTCTGCACAAATAAGCACCAGCAAATGCAAGGCATCTCTTTGTTTCACACGTTTCTTCTTTTTTTTGATGCTTTTTTTTTCATCATCATGTGAACGTAAATATCAACTGCCCTCTTTCAAGAAGTAGGAAGTTTCTATCACTGTTTTTTGCCATTTGAACTCCTGGCGTGTCGTGGGAAAAGCTATTCACCAAGAAGCTGTAAATGCTTTGTCCTGTTTTGTTTAGGCTGTGCCTAGACACAGAAACCAGCTCCTAAGTTTACTGTGCTAAGTTATACCGGTTTATTTTGCTCTCCAGCTAATGCTGGTAAGGCTAAAAAATAGTTAATGGAAGCCTGTAAGATCTTATGACATTTGGAAATCTTGCAGTCACATTAGTCATTAGCTGTGGCAATACTCTGCCATAAGGCAATGAGTCAGACGATTGATTAGAGAATCTCATCATGATCTACCCTCTGGCACAAATATGGAGAGAGGGGAAGGGAGAGAGTGCATGGGACACAGGGCTGGAATATGGAGGAAGACAATGGCAAAGACAGTCCGAAAGAGCTTAGATTTAGAGGTAAAGGGTAATGGAAATAATGGAGAAGAGTGAGACAGAACAAATCATTAATCTTGAGGTCTACAAGGTGTGCTGGCCTCATGTTTTGTGAGTAAAGTCCAGTATCACTGAAAAATCGCGTTTTTATTCCATTCTTTGCATGGCATCTGGCTCTAGACATGAGACAGCTGTCAGCCACCTTCCCTACCAACGTTTGATAGAAGTTGTGGAGACAACTGCTGTGGAAGCCACACCGGTAATTTTATTTTGCTGGTTGTCTCCGATGGACGTGTGGACGTGTACAGCTTTATCAGCTATCATTGCATTTGCTGAGGAGCATCAGCAAAACATCCAGGAGTTCACAAAAGCTGACAAAAGACCCGCAGGGGACCCTGGAGAAATGCTCACTCTGGAGAAAAAAACGTTGAGCACTGCAATTAAAAGGCAAGAGCTCTGCTATTTAGAGGGTTGTGATGCTTTTAATGGTGGCCATGTTATGAGTCCCCAGCTGCTCTTTTTGGAAATAAACACCCCACTTTTGGCCGAGATGCTCAGGTATGGCAGGCTGGGTACCTGCCCCATCCCTGCGGTCGATCTTGACAGGTGCCAGCTCCTGGGAGGAGAAAGGCAGGACGCAGATAGTACACGCATCGCACAAATACAGGAAATGATAAAAATCACTTGTACAGATAAGGTTTGACTGCAGCACCTGGTTTTATTTAGATTTTCTTTGCAAATTCATCCCCTAACGTGTGCCTTTCCCCAAGGAAGGGCATGGTGGCTTAAGGACTTTATTCACGGTAGTTCCTAGTTTTTGAGTCTATCTTGATTTGTCGTGCATCAAACCCATCAGGGTCCTCAACAGTTCTGTCAGCAATCGATCAGCTCTGCTCTGAGTCAAAGGAGGTTCCCAGTTTTATTTATGTTTCTAGGAAACAGCTATAAAACAAGGAAAAGCTGATCTGTTTGGGTTATTTTTTTGGCTTATTTTCTAAGTATTCTGATTTGTAAGAAAAATAGTCTGCCTGGAATAAACACACACTATAACGACTTTATAAATCAAAATGAATAATTTATTATTTGTGCTTTTAAAAGCTGTGTTAATCGATAACAAACATTTCAAAAGAACTTACAGACAATATTATTGGCAAATGAGATTGCTGCCAAAATCAATGTAAAACACCCGTCGTCTTCAATGAGGCTGTTTTCAGGCCGGGATGTAGGATGTTGCATTTTTGCAGACTGCCATTACATAACCCCTAGTGATGGATAGTCCTTCCCTCAGAATTACAACAGCCATATAAGACAGATCAGAAGAAATGGGTGCAAAGAATAAGCAGAGGCACTGGGAGATGGGTTGGATTGCTTAGAATTATCCATCCAATAAAAGGTAGACTCAAGCTCAGAGCCATCATATTTGAAGTCAAGACCCAGCTCCTGCTTAATGATGTTGCTTCACACGCAGCTTTCTCAGGTGATGCATGGCTCATCTTTCTTGGGCTGTGGAGATCTCATACAGCGTGGAACAACAAAATCGATTGTAAGAACAAGCTTCAGCAGATTACTCCCCACTGCCACGAGTTGCTTTTCATTGTGGCATCTCACCTTTCTCTCTGCCCTGTCCCCAGGCTTATGAAGCACTTTCCCCTCTTTATCATTCCCTTCTGTGAGCGAGGAAGCACCGACAGGAAAGACAAGACAAGGAGAAAGCTTCATGTCTATAAGCAGCAGATCACAAGGCCATGTAATAGAGTTACAGGTTGCAAACAAGGCTCCCCTTCACCAGTTCCAAATTGTTTAATAAATCTTTTCTTCTTCATAAGGAGCCTTGGAGGGCTTGTGCCTGATTCCTCGTTGGGGGAATGTAGTGATACAAACACATTTAATGATCCTAAATGACTCAAATTTCATGCCATAAACTTTGCAACAAACGAAAATATTGGTGATCACCACTCAGCATAAGGATAATGCCATATGTCATTAAAATACATTTATCTTTTAATTGGCATATTAATGAGCTGATGCTGTGAGCTTTAAACCTACCGCGAGTTTGGGCTGCATTAGGAACGGGCCATAAAATTGTAACTGCAAACCCTCTTGCCACTTACTAAACCGTGATTAATTTTACCTATTCTGGCATTATCAACCTTCTGCATAACGATTGGCTCGGTTGTTTCACTATGCATCTTGCTCTACGATGTCCCATTTGTTTTGTGCAAGCGCTATTGGTAATAGTCAAGCAGATGAAGAAGTCCAAGGACTATGCTCTCTTATTTAGGGTACAATTATTCCTGGATAACATTTGGAAGTGTTGCAGAAGCAGATAGGCAGTAGGAGTTAATAGGAAGGCACCATGTAGGCATCTGGAGTCTTGTGTCCAGTTCTGAGCCCCTCAGTTCAAGAAGGACACGGAACTGCTGGAGTGCGTTCAGAGCAGAGCCACAAAGACGATGAAGTGAGTGGAACATCTCTCTTATGAGGAAAGGCTGAGGGAGCTGGGTCTCTTTAGCTTGGAGAAAAGGAGACTGAGGGGTGACCTCATTAA
>JAOXOE010000506.1:27880740-27962260 GCA_028565055.1 Phoeniculus purpureus
ACTGGGGCGGGGGGAGGGAGGGAGGTGGGGGGAAAAAACCCCAAACCCCACCAAAACTGTAAACTGAGCTGCAGCTTTTTTTCCCAGTCGCATAATTTAACTGCACGATGATTTTTTTTTTTATTTCTAGCAGCCTTCGTCACGGATCGAGGCGAGTTTGTGCGCGCAATTAGGCTTGCAAATTGCTAAGCTCGCACTTGACTTTGCCTCCCAGTTCCCAGTTGGGCATGGTTACCTTGAGAGCTGTGGTAGCAGCACTGTCAGAGCATGCTCCGGTGGGGAGAATCGGGTGTGTTCTATTTTTAATGCTATTTAATGAAGATGCTTCTCACTCTGCAATATCCGAAGCATAATGGAAGAGCAGAGCGATGATTGGTTATGTCTCCTGGAAAAGGCAAAATGCAAAGGTAAAAAAGGGAAATCCCTCCAATATTTCTGTTACCGTGAAGGAAATAAAATGCAGCTGTGAGGAGAGGTGGTCAGTTAGCAGGGTTTGAGTCAAACTGTTTTCTGGTCTGTAAGATGATTATTTTTTTAAAAAAAGTTGTCGGAAGAAGAGTGTAGATAGGAAATGATTTTGTGGTGCTGGTAAATCTCATTGTATGTGGGTATGTGTGAGTTGCAGAAGAATGTTCTATTTTGTTTTAAAAGTCTTACAGTGGAGTGGAGCAAAGGGACATCTTAAAAATACATATTTTATCCTAGTGCTAACCTGCTTTAATGACTAAATGTTCTTATGGATAACCTGGAGCAGGAGGTTTTTTGAGATTTTTATTCTTTGCAGATAAAAGTTAATTTGGTTGACGTGAAAGATCCTTGTTGTTGCATATAACACTCATGGAATGCGAGCGGCTGTAAACCTCCTGTAATAGATCTGTAAAGGAAGATGCCTCTAGATAACTCCAGTGTGTGCCATTATGCAAGGTGCTTCGTTTAGTCCCATGTACCTGGAGTGGGACATACATTTATTAGATACTTGCTGCAATCAGTGCGCTTGGATACAGAGAAACTTGTCTGGAATTATGGTGTTTTCTGCAAAACAACAGTGTTTTCTCTCAATTTCCTTACAGTTTTACAGGGTGGTGTCTGAGTACCCATCCTGCAAAACCCTTTTTCAGCTTTCTGCTCTGTGTGCACCCCAGGGCTGAGTGTGCAGGTGAGGGTTGCTCTGACGAGCATCGTACCTGCAGAGGAAAACATTGCCTAAGAGCTGCTGGAAGAAGCACAGTGAGATTCTGGGCAGAAAAATGATCCTAGAGAGTTAGGAGAGAACAACAATGCAACAGTCGCTTGAAAACTTTATCTTGCTGGAGGAGTAAATCTGAGCCAGATTTTCCTCATGGTGCTGTTTTCCCTGTGGGTTTTAGTGGGGTTATTTGTGTGATTACTGTAAACTGGACTTGGCCTGATAAATCACCTGAAATTGCTGAACAGAATTTCTGGGAGTACATAAAAGAAACTTAAGTTTTTAAATCCACTGAACTCATAGTTTCCTCCCAGGGTTATGATTTTAACAACTGACTTTAAACTTTTGGGATGATAAGGGTAGGAATAAAGTGCATTAGTTTTAGGATGATTTACTTATAGTCTGCCTTTCTTCCTGTGGACATCACTCTTGCTGCGCTCAGTGTGAGCTTTTAAATTTGGAAGTGCATTCAGGGCTTAGTTTGATAGTTTTATCAGTGCTAAAGACAGGCACAGGGACAAATCTTCAGCAGCTGTAAATTGGCGTAGTTCCATTGGGTTTAGGACGGGTATAGATTTACAGCAGCTGATGATACACCCCTCTGCTTGTAACGTGCAGGAGCTCGAGCAGAATTACTAATTCCAATGGTGTTAATTTTGGAGTAGGAAGATGGTTTTGGCAGATTGGCAAATCCTTGTGTTTAGGGATCACTCGCAAATGAGCGGCTTGTCCCAGAGAGTGTTCCCAGATGGATCTATTTCCTCAGTTGTTACGAGAATTTCGTGACTTCCATGACTATTTGAAGGCAATGCAATTCCTGCTTCAGAAATACCCTTCCAGGTTGGCCAGTCGAGAAGGAATGTAACGTGCTGTGCAATAAACTTGAAAAATCTGTTTGTCCCCTGCTCGTTTCTTTATTAGGTTGGATGTTCTGTGTGAATACTCTCAGCAGGTAGTAAGTCTAGCAGATGGGTCACTTTTCCTTCTAGAAAACAGAACATTCCTCAGATGGGTGATACGTGGCAAAACCCGCGTGTGTGTTCCAGCGTAGAGCGCTGGGTTCTGAAGACTTTAAAGTCCTATGATATGAACGTGTGTGTGTGTGTGTGTATGATGTGCCTTTCTAGGGCGTGTTCTGTTTCGATGGCAAAGCGCAACCCAGGTAAGTACGATTTTTTTTTTTCCCTGGGTAAAATTGAATTGCAGATAAATTACGTAAGCTGTATGAGGTCACGCTTTTAGTTTTTGACAGCTGTCAAATGAGACCGATTAATCTCCAGCCTTATGGAGGGTCACCCTTGGATGATAACGCTCCCTGATTGATTGCTGGGGGTTTGGTTTGTTGCCTCGTTTTTATCCCACTTCAGAGGTGAAACTGGTGGCTTTTAGAAACATGTTGATGTAAACAAGCGTTCTGTTTGTTTTTGTCATTTACAAATGGTTAGTTTTATGTAACAGCAGCCAGCCATTCTAACAAGGAAATAACAAGTGCAAAGAATGACTTGTGGCTGGTCCTGTTGTTAGGGTTTTTTTAAAATCTATTCAACATGACTATAAATTGAGGTGGACAGACAGGGTACTGTTGTCCGTGGACAGGATATGTTTTCCTTTGGACCTTGTTTTAAGGAGACTTAAACCCAAGCCATGGTGACAGCTGCTATGGTCTGTATGCGTATGGCAGTGTTCCGCTCACACACCATTTATTAATTAAAAATATAAAGAAGACACTGTGTGCAAACCCACAGTATCATCTGATTTTGATTAAGACATATTTTTTTAGTGACCAGCGTCTTTGACAGGTTCTTCACCCTAGGTCCTCATTTGCCACTGAAGGTCTAAATTGCTTAGTTAGAGGATTTAAGAGCTCAACTACTGAACATTTACATAAGTGCTTGAAGTAAAGCCAGGCTCAGACTCCACATTACCTGGTGAGGTGGTTTTACAGCAGGTAAACTGCTTCCTTTTCCGCTGCAGTGGTTTCCAGTCTTTCAGGTAATCTGTCATCAGGGTGCTGCTTTATGATTAAAAGGAGTTTGTGGAAAAGCTGTTTCATTCAACCATACTGGTTTTTATTCATAGGTGAGATCTTTAAAACTTGCTAGATTGTCCTAGATTCCTGAAGATATAATAAATTTTATGAAAATGCTGCATTACTTCTCCCCCCAAGCCCGATACCTAAATTCCCTGTTACTGAGTGGAAGAAGTGGAAGAAATGTTGGATGGGGACAGCTGTGAATTTGAAATTTAGAGTTTGGCTATCCAATGACTTCCTGAAGGGAGTCACTGGCAATATATGGAGGCAGTAACCACCTTACTGGGGCTGTTCTCAGGGCAGGCATCTGTTCGTGCAGCATCTGCTGAAGTGTGTAAGGTGAGAAGGGCAGGGCTTTTTTATTTTTTATGAGTGAGAAAAATGTGAGCAGAGAAACTGGGACACTGAAGCTTCTTTCTCCAAATTACATTTGCTTCTGATCTTTTCAGGCCAGTACACAAGTAGGGTGCCATGAGAAAGTAAAGCCCTGTGAAAAGGGTTCTTCAATTCAGTGCTTTCTAGGAAATATTTAATTGTGGACAATGCTGCGATTTATTATCAGTGTTAAAATTATAGAACCTTAATAACATCTTCCAACCGGGAAAACTTTTTTTCTAAATCTGATGCCTTCATGTCTTTGAGTCAAAGGAAAGTTTAAATGGTCAGTACTATACTTAGTAATGAAGCAAAGAAGCTCAAACACTGCCCCCAGGTACACACATGTACGTTCCCCCACTGTTAAATATGTGTTTTAATTATCAAAGCTTTTACCCTCTATTTGCAATCTATTCTAAAACATAAAAATCAAATATATACAAATTTACCTCTTTCAGACTTCTGTTTCATCACAATTTTTATGACCACCACAGCGGCGAGTTTTACTGGATTCATAAAACTATCAGAGCCAGTTTTGCGTCCTAGGAATTGAATTCTGTCATCAAAAGCCAGCCCAAATCAGCTAATAATTTTGCCATTGAGGAATGCTGTTGATGTATTTGTGTTTTTTGTTGCTTCAATGAGTTGAAGTCTCCCTCCTTTTCACTAGAGGAAACGTTCTGTAGTTTCTCATTGCGTGCTTAAACGTGAGAGTCAGGTTGTGGCGATGTTTTTCTTTGCAGGGCTTGGGTGCGTCTTGGTTTTGGTGACCTGCAGAGCTTCTCGTGGTGCAGTGCTTAGTCTTCTGGAAAGAAAGTTACCCCCTCTTGCCCCTGGGTAAAGACAGATGATACTTTTCCAATTACTGTGGTGTGAGTAAAGTTCAAACTGAACTTTAGGATTTCACCATTTTCAGATGGTTTTTCCATCACTAAATACGTTGCCTCTGGACTAACAGGATTGTTTGATTCAGCTCATTTGATATTATAAATTAGTTGGAAATTATGGACCCAGAAATTGTGATGGTGTCATAAAAGCTCGAGGAGAAACTCATCAAATACACTGGCCTTCTCTAAAGGGTCGTTGCAGATTGGGAAATGTCTGATAGCTTAGTGATTTGTGTGCTTGATAAATCATGAAATGTGAAGTGACTAGGGCTGACTTGTCGTGCTTTTGGGTTTTGCTCTTTTAAGACAAATTCAAACCCAAATACAAAAGATTGTGGACATAGATCTGAAAGTAAAGAGTGTAACAAGTGACTCCGGACATCTTAACATTCATAACACTTACTACTGTGAGGAAAATGATAATGAAACCGTTGTTGAATTAGCTTTGATTTTGATGCAAGCCATGGAAAACAAGTCTGTCTAGATTGGAAAAGATACCGTATTTCTCAGCTTTATGCATCTCTCTATACTTTTCCACAGTAGCATGGCCGTCTGTCGTACATCTGAGCAGCAAAATGGAGTGGTCAGGGTGACAAGAACAGTGGCAAGCAGTGTGAGGATCCTGAGAGCTACTGAAGGCAATGAATTATTATTGATGGATAATGTGACTGTCGTTTGACGTCTGTACTGATAAAGTCAGTGCTTGAAAGAAGCCCTTGAATGACCCCCTTATTGAAGTAACCAAGGGGTGGGTGGTGGGGTCAGGGGTGCAATGGAAGGTTAGCCAAAGAAGTCCTGCTTGTAATGCAAAGTCAGGTTCTGGGACATCAGACGTAGGAGGAGAGCAAAGGCAAGGAGACCTTTCAGGAGGTGTTCCCTGAAGATAAATTAATTGGAGCTTTTGGATCATCCAGGCAAAATCTATAGATGTGTCACCTCTCTTCAGTATCATTTGTTTTCTGGTTTAAAAATAACTTAAAAAATCTTTATGTGTGCGATGTCATCTCCGCTTTGGCATGGAGGCTCAGGACAAAGTAGCTGCTCCTCAGTGTCTGGTCTTGATCTCCTCAAGTCTGAGGCTACAGGAATTTAAAAGATCTGTAAATGTAAATGATCTGATTCTTGGTGTCTTCTGAATTGGACTGTAGCAGAACTGCTCGTTTCTGCCACCTGCCTGGCAGAGGAGAAAGGAAGATGACACAGTTGTTGGCCAGGTGTGAGGACAGCGTGTGCTGGGATGATGCCTGTAGCCTGGTTTGTCAGCACATGAAGCTGGTGGGTGAGTCTGGGAAGGTGAATGAGATCCTGGGCCCTGCAACAGTAGAATAAATTGGCTTCTATCCTTAATAGCTCTTGTCTCAGTGTTCCAATAACCTCATAAATTAGTCAGGTGTTTACTGAAATAGCATAATGTGCCCTACCACTGCGTAAATTCATACCTGTCTGTAGAAGGACTTTTGCATTAATGGAGAAGGATTTGTAGAAATAAGCAGTGTGAGGCACAAATGATGCAGTGTTCAGGGTGCCCACGGTCATGCTGTTGGTACCCGTACAGACACAGCTGTGGTTTTTCCAGACACCCGCCCTGTCCACTCCTTTGTCGTGATCGTTTCCGCAATGCGGGGGGAAGATGCAGCAGGTACCTACCTCTTTCAAAGCCCACGGATTTCTTTGATGTTTGTTGCTCCTCAGGGTTTGGGTTTTGTTGGTTTTTTTTCAGGAAGGAGAACAGAGAACATGCTTTGTACTCACGAAGGCTAATTATAGTTCCTTCTCTACAGATAATTTCTTAGAGAGCTCTGTGTACAAAGGATTGCTGCTAAGTCATTTTTCTTAACGTTATGGTTAGGTTCAGGATCGAGGGAAGTCAAAATGTAGATTCTTTTGTCAGCTTTTCCTATTTGAGTTTATGTAGTAACTTAGTTGTGTCATGTATTTATTAGTGTCGTCAGGCACCTCACGGTGTTTACCATCTGTAATGAACCCCATCAATATAGAAGTGTGTCTGGAAACAAGATAGTATTGGCACTTCTTAACAGCTGATTGAACAGCACAGTTTCAATATGTGGAAAAAAGCAATCAATTCGGATTATTTCAAGACTTTGAGAGGAACTGCAGCAATACCTGAGCCTTTGACTTGCCTAGAGAGTGACAATGCACTGAGCAGTTCAGTTGTGTATTACGAGCAGATTCTGTGGTCCAGGAATGTGTTGGCAAGAGCTTGACTTGAGGTCATAACATCAGCTCCTCATGTCAGCTGCACGCGTGAACCATTTCAGTGTCTGTTTGCTGCCAGGCATGATTTTAATAAAAGGAATTCCAAAAGCTCAGTGTTTTGACCTCTGCTGGGTTATTTTGGGGGGACAGTAACTTTAGGGGCTGGTGTTTTGTAGCCTGACATCTTCAGCAGTGCGAATGAAATATGGAGGGGAGCTAATGTGCTATTCTGCAGGAGCAGAGTGTGTGAAGTTAAGGGCGCTGAAGCTAGGACTTGCTGCATCCTCAGGTGTGAGAGAAACAAGGATTTTTTCTTCAAACCTGTCCCTATGGCTTAAAGGCTGTTGAAAATGTAGGAAGTTAGAGGAATTTACTGCAGTCCTAATACAAACTCTTGTTTCAAGCAGTCTCTAGCATTTACTTCTCTCTCTTTCCTGGCTGTTTCCATACCTACATCAGTTGTCTCTGTTCCACTCTTTCCATCATCTGACCAGTTCTTCATACTGGGCTTTTGTAAGTTGTGCCCCGACCCTTCTGACTTGCTTTTTCAGCATTTGCTCGCATTTCCCAGCCTTTTTTTCTTGCCTCTGTCGGCATCAGTTTGAAATGGCTGCAAGCTTTCATTTGTTCTGGGTATAGCCCTGCGCTTAGTTCTGTAGATAATTAGTCCATGTATAATAAAACTTCCTGTATAAAGCACATGATCATTATTCAAAACACACCACTTCCCAGATCTCTTGGGGTTTGTTTTGGTGTCTCCTAGGGAGGAAGATTGCCTCTGTGAAACAAAAGGTTTTACAGTGGAATCTAGAAGACCTTGAGCTTTTAAATTTCTTCAGGTGTGCAGCTTGTATCAAGGGTCCCTTTGGGGCCTCCATTCAAATTCAGCAGCTCCATGGAATCCTATAGATGTTTGCTCCTGGAAGATGTCATGTCCTGAACTCTGTCTGTTTATATAGATTTATTATTCTCTTGAATTAAGAATATTTTCAAGTAAATTCTGTATTTGTCAGCTGCCAAGAAAATAAAAAATAACGGAAACACCACAAAATTAGGTACTTTTGATGCTTCGTTTGTTGTCGAGCTCTTTTTACCTGTTGGCTCTGACCTTTTTCACGGTCATGGATCATGGTCTGTGGTGCGAGCAGGACACACGAGCAGTGAGTGTTACTGAGCACTGTTGTGTTACTGGCTGTGCACTGAAAATGTGTGGATGGAGTTCTTGTCTGGAGAATTATCTTGTGTCCGTACACTTAGGTATAAGCTTGGAAATAGCACCAAAAGCTGAAGGTTACATAATCTTCTCATAACTGCTTCCAGCAGTTGTGTATCCACAGATCCTGGTCAGCACTTCGTGGTTGTTGTTGCTGAGATCTAGCAGGAGAAGCATCTGCCTGCCAATTACAGATTTAATTCTGTTACGGGCTTTTTAGTAATCTGGTTGCCATTAGTGCCCAGTTCACTAATAGCCTGCTGGACTCTGTCAGTTTAATATTGAAGTCACATTCTGACTATTCTGAAACCTAATAAAGGAATGATGCCACAGTCCAAAGCGATGATGTAGAGTAGTTGGTATTTTTCTGTAATTTAATGGGTTAATCTCTGGACTGGAGGATAATTCAGCTCAGTTATGTATCCAGCAGCACTGAACTGAAGAAATCTCGACCAGTGAAGGACAAAATTCTGTGTGGTGTGGAGTCATTCCATATTTTAGAGAGACGTCACGCTAACAAGTCATTCATTCCACAAATAACATCACCAGTACTCTCCTCTGTGTTCTCAGTGGTAATTGAATTCTTGAGGTCAATTGTTTTCTGAGGAGGTGATCTGTGATTTTTAAAAGCATGTGTGTAAACAGCTGTAGTGGAACAGACTCGGAATGCAGTGAGGTGGGCTGTCTTTACCTAGCCGAATGTGAAGCTGACTGAAGGAAAGCTCTTGCTTTTGTTGACTTAATTCTCGAGTCTTAATCCTGGCAAATAAAGGCATTAAAATGTTAGTCCATGTTACCCAATAGCTGCAACTTGGAGAATCATAGAATAATTTTGCTTGGAAAATACCTTAAAGATCATAGAGCCCAACCATTAATCCAACTTTCCCAAGCCCACTGCTAAACCCTGTCCCTAAGCTTCGGGTCTGCACAACTTTTAAACACATCCAGGGTTGGGGATTCAACCTCCTCCCTGGGCAGCCAGTTCTGAGGATTGACGACCCTTTCCATGAAGAAGATCTCTTTAATGTCCAATCTGAACTCCCCCTGAATTCTAGTCCTGTAACAAGAAGCTGGTGTGGCTCAAAAATTCTTCCAAAATGTGGTGCCTTAGGATAGAACGTTTGTATTTCTGAGTAAAACTAAGCTGGGCTGTTTCCAGTGACTGTTACTGCTGTTCTGCTAAACTGCCTTTCCAGTGCATCATGTAGGAGAACAACTAGGCTGGACTGGAGGATAGACAGGTCCTGCTCTTGTCAGTTGAGTGGAAAAAAAAACCCACCAAAACCCACCAACTAAGAGCAAAGGGTTTTTATGCCAGTACATTCCAGTACTGACAAGTTGTGGGAAACCCAACCCAACAAGACAACTCGTGTCAGCTGAGGAGGATGACAGTGTTTGAGGTTATTTGGGTAATCTAGGGTTATTCTTTTTCTGGTGAAGGCTTTTAAAAAATACTTATGCCTCAAAAGGGGGCCTTTCTGACAGGGGAAATAGGTAGAACTTCACATACTACAGGAAATACCTGTTGTCGAGCTCTGTTTGGTATCAATAACTGGAAGAAAAATAGCTAATACAGGCAAATGGGTGTGTTCTACATGAGGACCACGAAACATGTTTAAGAGGCACATGGCCTGTCATGAAGCAGTGTCTGAGATATTAGAGCAATAGAAATCCCTGCAGTTCCATTTTTAATTTCTTTGTTTCTTCCTAACATTCTCTGGCACCAAATCTACCTCCCTCACGCTCAGCTTTAAGATGTTTTTTCTCTATTTATCATCAGTGTTAGGATGGAGACTGCTGGCATGTTGCTTATTTGTTGGTTCATTTCTCCTAGGAAATAAATCAGTGATATTATTCTAAATTACTTGCAAGTGCTATCTCAGGCTAATTAGATTTATATCAAAATGGATCCTGTAGACAGAATTTTACATAAAGTGTTTCCTCTCACTCTTTCCTGCCTACTATCTTTTAGCACCAGTTCCTAAGGGTTAAAGGGGGTTGGACTAGGTAAAGAGGAAGCTTTAGCTCTTGTTTTGACCCATTCCATTATTCATTCAATGTCTGTATCACTCGGTGTCCTCATCTGGGAGGACGGTTGGCTTAACATTCCCTGAATTTTCTCCAGAACTAAAAATTAATTGCAGGTTATAATGAAAGTGGCTCTGTGGGTGCTGTGTGTGTGTTTTGCAAGGCAGAGTTTAACCTGAGACAACATTTTGAGGTGGAAGCTTTAGAAGGTGTAAGGTAGACATGACCTGTTTCGTTAGAGGGATGTGAATTCCCCTCTTGCATCTTCATCATTGCTTTTTATAAGAGGTCACCCTCCCTTTCATAAACAATAAGTATTTATAATTCCCTATGCTGTTGCAGTCGGTTTCAAAAATGTGACTTTTACATCTCTGGAGTTTGTAACTTCTATCTTTAGACTCTTGCTTTGTGTTAGACTTGTAGTTCTTGCTTAACAGGGTTTTTCTGGAGTTTGACCCACAGAAATGAGTTAAACCCAGACCTTGTCTGATGCAGAGAGATTCTCTGTGGTCCTGACATTGAGAGAACTTGGCTTTTAGCTTTAAAGATTCCACTGACTTCTGTGCTATTGCTCTTGGATGCAGCCTGGACTTCACTGGAGTCTGTGTACTGAGATAACCAGTTCTGTGTATCAGTGACTTGTATGTGTAGGTGCTGCTTAAATCAGTGCTTTTGGGGTGCAAGTAGGATTTGCTTTCTTGTTATTGAAACACCAGTTCTCATATAACCGCTCCACGATGATCGTTTTAGGATATTTTACAGTCGTCCTCAGCACTGCTGTAAGTTCTTTGGTGGAACTGCTGTGCTGCAAATCCCCGACTTCTTGCTGGGATTTGCATCCCCTGATTTCCTGCTTATCCAAGGAGATACCAGCCATGGATGATGGCTAGGACAATTGTGTTAATGGCTTTTCCAGTTTTGTTCTCAACATAAAGAAGGGTTTAATTTAAAACAGGAGTTGGCCTTTACCTTCTCTAGCTGCCTTGGAGTCTTGTGAACTTTCTTGGTCTCCAAATTTTCCTTTACTACTGGAATTTTTACCATTTTCTTCTTGCTGCAGCTAGGTCTAGCCAATTTTTTTTCTCCTTAGTAAGACCCCATTTCTCTGCCTTTGAGTTCCTTTCCATTTTCTCTGCTATAATGACATTATCTGTTCCCACACCTCTGTGAATCAGGGAGCATCCACGCGTTTTCCCCTGTGCAAGAGCACCCTCCCCTTTACACAGAGTTCTTTGTTCTCATCCTCGTGAGTTTCTTGGACTGCCGTAAACTTGCCACACATTTATACATTTTGCAAGCACCAGATGGCTGGAGGCATGAAGTCCAAAGGCAGATTTGCTAATAAAATAAGGCTGTGGGCAGCAGTAAAACATTAATGTATTTAGCATTAATTTGTTCCTTGAAAGGTAGAACTGCCTGATAAAATCTTTTATGTCAACTAGTAAGAAGTGTTCGCAAACATGCCTTTCAGGACAGAGAGATGTGTCAAGTTTTATGGTACATCCTTGGGATGAGACTTCCCTAAGAGACAGCCCATAGATGAAAAGTAAATTGACTCCCTTCAGTTCCTACGGAATCTCTAAAGGACCAGGAAACCTTAAACTGTAGTAGTTGTGAGGCTTTTCACCATCCCAAGTTCACATCTGGAACCAATAGTCTATAATACAGGAGCAAACCCACGAACAATGAGACAAAGCTCCGACCTGAGATACTCCCCTGGGAGGTCATTTTCAGTTTGGAACATACTCAGAGAAGTGCTTGGCAGAGGAACTAAAGACCGCTGGAAGAAGTTTTATGTCGTGTCTCTTGAAACAGAAATAAATTTAATGTACTTTAAATTACCCCTTCAGAGCTCAGGCTTTATAGTGCTGTGCAATTCTTTTCTTTTGTTTTCTTTGTTTTTCCTCCTGTCTGAATTGCAAGAGGTTCCCACTAGCTATGTGAAATTTGTTCGTGTGCTCTACGTGTTGTCTGTGTTTACATACTTGATAGAAATATGAAGTCAGCAAGCTTTTTCTGCAAGATACTATGAAAACTGAAGGAGTGGATGTAAAAGAAAACTATTTGGACATCTTTGCTTTTGGAGAGCCTGAATAAGTTGCTTAAATGCTTTGCTGTATTTTGGTTAGTTCTGTCAGGTCGCTTCTGACAAGCTGTTTAATGTTTGGACATAAATGAGAAGAGCTTTGATTTCAGTAGAAGGCGGCAGAATATTTTCCTGTAGAAGAGGGTAAAGTGATCTCAAGATCCCTAATAGGGTGGATAATACATGGGTGGAATTACAGCTAGCAGCCACACTGGCCTGTGGTGTGGTGGGATGGTTGGAACAGCAGCCTTGCCAAGCACAACTTCACTGAAACATCGTTAGTTCTGCTGTGGTGAGGAGCTGGTGTGGTCTGATACTTGAAGCAATAGTTACAAGATATTAAATGTTCACATATTGAGAAAATTACTTCCCCTGAAATGGAAACGAGTTTCTGCTATTGAATTTGAATCTTTGTCAACTACCAAAAAGTGGCTAGCCAGAAGTTACATGCTTGAGAGGTGTTTCTTGCAGTACAGAGGATAACTGGTCTTTTCTCATAAGTAACAAGTGATAGGACAAGTGGAAATGGCCTCAAGTTGCAACAGGGGAAGTTTAGGTTGGGCATTAGGAAAAGCTTCTTCACGGAAGGGGTCGTCAGGCCTCAGAACAGGCTGCCCCAGGGAGGGGGTTGAATTCCCATCCATAGATGTGTTTAAATGTCATGTAGACCTGGAGGCATTTAATAATGAAGAGGGCAAATATCCAGTAGATACTCTCTCTGTTCTAGTATTGTGTGTGCTACCAGCAGCACACAAGCCATCATACAATTTTAGGTAGTCAAGTGTTGTGTCCTTCTCCAGGGAGATGTTTAAAACCCACCTGGATATGTTCCTGTGCGACTTGGTCTAAGTGATTCTTAGATCACTGTGGCAGGGGGATTGGGCTAGATGATCTTTCTAGGTCCCTTCCAGTCCCTAATGTTCTATGAGTAGCTTATTAGTTGTTGTGACACCAGTGGTGGTACCAACCATAATATGGGAACTACCTGTCTTAATTATCCCTGCTCTGTCTGAGACCTCATCCTCTACTGCGAGCATCTCTGAGGAGATGTCTTATAAATTGTTTTAAAAGACTCACTCTAACCTCCCTAATTTAATATCTGTAAAAATTTGTATTTTGCAGTCATGCCTAGAGTTTCCAGCCAAGCTTAAAGACTATTCCCTTTTTAGTCCCACACATTGAACAAAGAGTCCTTTACACAGAACAGGTGGGAAGCAGATGGAGAACTAGAGACAGAGACCTCTGCTAATGCAGCCAAACAGAGCAGATCCATTTGTAGCATCAGTGGTTTTGTTTCCCTTAATGTAGTGCTTCAGAAAGCGTTTTCCGACATGTGACTAGATGATCTCCATAGGTAGCCAAGTATTGGACCAGTCATGATAACCATGAAAACTTCTCATTGTTGTCACACCAGCTTCAAGCAGTGTGGATCGGAGTTGCACGTGGAGTATTTACAAGTGTTACGCTTTGCCTTCATTGTTGATCTCAAAATCATAGTTGAAAAGGTTAATCATTGCTTTTTGTAAATTCATAGAGTGGTAGGATTTGGAAGGGCCACCTCTGGAGACCGTGTAGTCCAACCTCCCTGCCCTTTTGCCATGGTTGCTGATTTTTATAGTATGGATGACCAGCCACTTACAGACACTTGATTCTGTAAATGTTTGTGGGTAGGGATGTAGATGTTTTGGGATGCATTGGTTTTCTGAAAGTAGAAGTTTTATTGGGCAAAGCAAGTTTGCTTGAGAGAGATGTTGGCTTTGGTAGACTAGACCATGTTTCATTGAGTTGGCACTCTGAGTCCTGCTTTGGTTCACTCTGAGTTGTCAAGCAACCCGTGTTGTGCTGAATGCTGGTCAGTCTGTCATTGTATTTTCATATTGTCAGTGCTGTGGTAGTTTGATTTCATGAGGTCTAAATGTTTCCCAGAAAGAAGGTTTCTAAGAAGGGAGAAAAGACCGTTTGTTGAACCTGAGAGTTTAAATTTGGGCAGTTGTATCAGCTAATATCTTCTAAGACCGCTGATCTTCCAAATGTTCATTTTTTAAAAAAACAATCTTTCAAATTCCAGCCTTTGGTTGTATAACAAAAAAAAAAAAGGCAACACTGGGCATAAAATAACGAGCCAGCAATTACATTTGGCAGCCACTGCACTTGTCTTTGGCCATGGTCCTGTAAGAACGGAAAGAGCCTCCTCAGATCTTTCCTTCTTGCATCTACAGTTAGACTAGACACCAGCTAAAACGTGTCTGGATTTAAGATAATAATGATGTGGATAAGGATTTGGAAAAGTCATATGAAGTTTAAAAAAGGCACCATAAACTCCCTCTGTTCCTTATTCTTCTGGAAGAAAATCATGTCTGTCTGGGACTTTTGTGGCTTTCACTTCTGAAATTCCCAAAGGCTAGAGTGTGTTTTGGTGTCTCTGTAGGAGAAAACACAAAAGGAAATGAGTTTTCCAGTGGGTGGAATTTTTTGGTCCTTGTTGAAAAGGGTGAGAAACTTGGGGTTGGAGGGGAGCTGCACAACTTTGTATGTAAATACAGAGCAAGAGAGGGGGAATTGGAGGGATTCACTTGGTTTTGAGTGTTTTTGAGGAAGATCTCCAAAGCTAGAAATGATCTTGATTAGTACTAGGAATTGTTGTACTTAAAGGGTTGGGTAGACCCCCTCAGGTTTATCTGTTGTGCAGCCTCACTGGCTTTGTTTATATTGAGAGAATGAAAAGAAGATGAGAAAATAATAAACATGCAAACTGAATAAACAACATACAGCAGCAAATGTTTCAAGAGTTACAAGATAATGTCTTAATGAAGACAGCCAAAGTCATAGACCTAGGGATAAGTGATTGGCATGCATGATGTTTTAAATTGTGTTAGTGTTTAAGTGCTGCTTTTCCTAATCCTTGGCGTTATCAGCACTTTTAAAGCACCAAATTCACCATGGACTTAAGTAATTAGAATCACAGGATCACAGAACATTAGGGATTGGAAGGGACCTTGAAAGATCATTTAGTCCAATCTCCCTGCAAGAGCAGGATCACCTAGGCCACATAGCAGTGATAATGTTCCTCCTCCTTTCTCATGCCCTATTTCTCTCTATCTTCCTTTCTTTTGTCTCGTTTTTAGAACAAGGAGATTAAGTACCAAAACCCCATTAGTGCAGCATTGCAGCCAAGAATGAAATTTCCACGATGGCTGCTTACGGTTCCCACAGCAGTTGTAACTAGGCTAGATTGCACGTATGTATTAGGACATAGAATATAGCAGTTTGGAATATTCCTTATAACGCACTATGCATGTTATGGGAGCTGTTGCTTTGAGCATCCTGACTTCTGTGTTTTTAAAAGTTTGAAATGTAACATTAATGGGGTTTTGCTTTTGTCTGGAAATTTTCTCTGCCCACTGATGACAAAAATCAGGCCATGAATGCCGCCTCGACATCCCTGTGAACTCTGCATAGCAACCAGTCCTTCATTTGCCACTCTTGCAATGGAAAATGATTGAGGAAGAAATAGATACAAGCACATAGTGAAACAAGAGGTGTAAACCAGTGAGCTCCCGTTGTGGCTGCATTCCGTCTCTGTAAGTTCCAAATGATCTCAGGTCACTGTTTTTAGAAAACCTGATAGACATGTTAGTTTCTTGGCTTACAGATGCACGTAAAGGGATACTTAAATTGCGTTTGTATTCTGCTGACTCCTAAGTGTTGTGCAGTTTTGCATCCAGACAGCCTTTGGCTCTTGTACTTCTGTACAATTGATGCTTCCAATGCTGAGGCTATGCAGTGTAGATGTTGGGGAGGGTTACTGAAACCCTGAACAAGGCAGTAGGAAACTCACTGTGGTTGCTGGAGCTGATCTCTCCAAGCTGCACTAGAAGTATAGCGAGCATTGCTGTGCTCTGTGATCCTGTGGTGAGACTCCTGGGCTGTCATCTCCTTTCAGTCTTCTTCCAAACTCATCCTTCCTTTATCCTGTTTGATATTATAGAATCGTTCAGGTTGGACAAGACCTACAAGATCATTGAGTCTAAGCGTTCACCCAACTGTCCAAATGCCACCACTAGACCATGCTGCTGAGCTCCACAACTTTTAGATATGTCCAGGGATGGTAATTCAACCCCATTCCTGGGCAGCCCGTTCCAAGGCCTAATGACCATGAAGAAGTTTTTCAGTGTCTGAACTAAACTTCCCTTGGTGCAACGTGAGGCCATTTTCTCCTGTCCTATCACTTGTTACTTATGAGAAGAGACCAATCCCTACCTCTCAACAACCTCCTTTTGGACAGACACAGAGAACAGTAAGATCTTCTCAGTCTTCTGTTCATCACATTAACCAGCCACAGCTCCATCAGCCTCTCCTAATAAGGCTTGTTCTCTAGCCCTTTTGCTAACCTTGTTGCTCTTTGGACCTGCTCCATGAGGTGCCCAAAACTGAACACAGTACTCAGAATGTGACCTCACCAGTACTGAGTGCAGAGGAGGGATTGCTTGCTTCTCATACTTTAGCTGTCAACCAAGTGAAGACGTTCAGATGTAACTCACAGGGCTACAATGATTGACCTGAAGCTGGTTATGCAAGGCTTACATTATTTCTACCCACTTGAAGAGGATGGTTCAGTTTTCAGCATCACTGCTACTGATGTGCTTCAGGCTTCCTAAAATCATCCTCTTCTTGTGACTCTTGTGAAATCCAGAGGAGTTTGTATAGAGCAGTAGGATAGTTTGTAATCAGCAACAGGGTACTGCATTTACAGTTATTTTGTTTAATTTGCTGTAACTGGAGTTGAGGTGCAGAAATCCTGTTTAGTTGCATCTGCTTGTCATAAGAAGCTGGAATTTTTGTAAGGGTCTGGTGATATTTCTGAATAAGGGTCTGTGATATTGACCTCCATCTTTTCTTGGAGTGTTTATGTCTTTATTGTCCTACATTTTTTATAGAACCATGGAGTGATTTGGATTAGAAGGGATCTTCAAACCTCGTCTAGACCAACCCTCTGCAGTGAGCAGGGACATCCCTAATCAGAGCTGGTTGTTCAGAGCCCCAAGGTCCAACCTGACCTTGGGATGGTTTCAGGGATGGACCTTACTTCTACTACCTATCTGGGCAATACACACATAAAACTCAATGCTCACTAGAAAGAGCTGTGAAGATCACCTGAATGACGTAGAAGCCCTAGGCAACAGCAAAAGGAAAACACCTCAGCCCAGTTAATAGTGTTCAGCGAAAATAAACCCAGCAGACATTCCAGAATTCTGAATTTTAGAGAACATTGCATTGAGGTACAGCAGTATAATTTGAAGTATTTTGGAAAATAAAGCTAATTAAAAATGTACATTGCTACAATGTTGTGTTTTCCAGGCCTCCCTTAAGTGCACTTACCATGCACTTGATACCATCAGGTGATTGTCCAGCTAGTCACAGAGAGAAATTTCTTCTTGTAAGAATAGTTTGGGTATTATAGCTTGGAATTGTTTGATTTCTGTAACAGGGTGAAAGATTTCAATTGTGGATTTTTTTGGAATGTCCAGTGATCTTCCAGCAGAGCTGCTGATGTTTGGTGGTTCACTCTTGCTCCAGCTGGTACCTCAAACTTTGGAGTATGTATAGGCTTGTTCGTCACATGCAGCAATTCCCAGGGTGTTTTTACCACGTTTTGTAACGGAGCCTATTTGCTAGGGATTTTGTGAGGTTGGTTGGTTGGTTGGTTGAATTAATCCTTACAATCCACATTTCATAATTGGTTTTGAGATGTTGTAGCACTTACAGCACTATTTGTATTTGCACCTTTGCTCTTCTGTATGAACCTGTCGCTCTCCCCTCTTTCTCTCTTCTCGGCAGTACAGTCAATACAGGTTTTTAATCAATATTTGATCAGAAGATGTGTTTTGCTATCAAGGACGTCATAAATTAAGCAAAAAATACACTGAACTACTGCTTCTTTTGCAGAAAGTTCCCAGGCAGATCATTTTAAATGTCAGAAGACAAGACAAGGGCATAAATTCTTGCCAGTGTGCTTTGACACGCCACAATAAAACAAGGGTTTTTTATCAGGGAGATTGATTTGCAAGAAGGATCTCAGCTCCTCAGACCTGGACTTGCAGTGACAGGAGTGGTTATTGAGTTGCCCTTTCTCGTAGCTGTGTCATGTTTCATCAGCCTTTGAAAATCTTGAAGCTATCGGAATAAATCCTGAGGCTCCCCAACACACTTTGACACAAAACGATGGCTTTGGTTCTTGGCAAGGGAAGGTCAGCTCAGCTTCAAAAATGTCATTAAATAGATTGAAAAAGAGTTTGTTCACAGGTAAATTTTCTAAAATGTTTAGAATGGGGTTGGGGGAAACAAAACCCTGGCTGTATTTGATGTGGTTGGATACCAATAAATATTTATAGCCAGCCAATAGGAAATGTTTGGGAAAGGATTTAGAGCAGCTTAAGCTCCAAAGGGCCCACTGAATTCCAAAATCTAAGAGGTCCCTTCTCCAATTTTTTGGTTTTCCAAAGACTATTAAATGAAGGTTCCCACTTAACAGCTTTGACTAAGGTCCACATTGGGACCCAAGGCTGGAAATAAGAATGTGTAGCACAGAGCTGTCTACACATCAATCTGTCATAGTTGCTCACTTCCCCCCACCTCCATTTTTCTTCTTCAAATTTCAGAAAATAGTTACTTCTCTGCCATTTTGGCATTGAGCTTTATAATAATATTTTTGTTTATTCTCTAATACAAAGCAATGAAAAAAGAAAAGTGATGATACAGCCATTCTGCAATGGAAATCAAATATAGCAGAGGCTACGGAACTCCGGTCCCCTGCTTCTCTCCTGTAATTTAAATCTCGGTATTTTTAGGTCACTGATGTAGTTAGTGGTCTCTGGTGCCAAGCAAGACAGATTGTTTCTCAGCAGGTAAATGCAATTTTTGGATATTAGAGAAATTTTTCTTAAAATCATATTTGAATTTGTGGAGGCTTCAATCTGTATAACAAGATTCAAAGTATTCAAAACCCAAAAAAACCCACCCACCTTTTATTTTCATTTTTTTCTTTTTTTTTTCCTCTGCTGGTTTTGAATGTCCTTCTGGATTAAATATAAATATATATTTGTGGTTGAAATTTAATAGGACATATTCCTTGGAGGCATTGGCTTAAATATTTGATTTCTGCTGTGTATTCATCGCTCTCTTTTATTAGCTCGTGTGTCAGGAATCCAGGCAGGGCACATGGGGAGTGGCCAGTTAAAAATTTAATTTACGTCTCTCCCCATACACAGGTCATTGTTTCTTCCCTGGTAAAACACAGGCAGTGATCAAAAAGTCCTCTTTCTGCCTTTTCTTTTGTTCGCAGGATCCCATGGAATTACCCACTGGAAAAGGCAAACATAATGCAGAAACCACAGGGGTCCTGGCAAAGATGCTTTTCAGCAGCCCAAAGCTGCAAATCCCTGCCCTGGCGCTGCTGGTTCTGCAGACCTGGGTTTTTTCTGCCTGATCTCTCATGGCTAATGTTGAGGGAACGGAAAGAAAGCAAAATAAAAATGTTGCTTTTTTTGTGGTTCCTAGCAGTGAAGCATCAGCCGAGAGTATTTGGCACCTAAGCACGGCGGCTCTTCCACGATGGATTTAATCGCTGGGCATTTTAATTGCTACTTTGTAATTGGTATTTGTCTTTGTTTTCTTTTGAAACTGTGGCGATGCAGAGCAGGGAGTGCAGTGTGCGGTGTGCGTAAGGTGTCTGTTTGTAATGGGTGGTATTTGCTGCTTCACTGCATTGCCTGAACACCAGCCAAAATGGGTCCGACAAAATGGGATTAATGTATTGATATGAAATAAAAACGTGTATAGGTGAACATGTAAAGATATCTAAGTCAGATAGACTTCCACAAGAAGCCATCAGCTGAGCGTTTGTATTCCAGTCTGTTTTCTGATGAACATGATCAAGAAGAAATTCTAGGAGTGTTCCTCTGTTGAGAAAAGTACATTAATGAAGTATTTTATCATGAAATAATCTATTAAAATAATAACATCAATTTAAAAGCATTAACTTATCTATTAAAAATAATAAAATGATAGAATTATTAGTGGTCATAAAATAATCTATTAGAAACCATGAAATAGTCTCCTAAATATAATGCCATAATCTATTAATAAAATAATCTAACAATAAAAAAATAAACTATTGAAAATGATAAAATACTCTCATTCTGGGGCTTTGCCAGTGGGTCGAAGGCCTTTTTTGCCTTTGGATGAGGGAACTTGAACTGTTCAAATTGGTTGGAATCTGAACCTGAAAAAGTTATTCGACATTAAAACAAGCTCAATCTCGATCGATCATCTTTGAATGTGGAGAATATGGCTGCGCAGTTCGCAAGCAGCAAAGTGAAATTGAGAGGGAACTATCTCTTACTATGTGATGAGCTTTGGTTGGTTGTTGGGTTCTTTTAGATTTCTAACTTCTTTTTTTCTTTTTGGAACCAAGACTTTTTCTTTAGCTGCAGGCTAATTTTGCTTTAGAAAATGCAATTAGGAGAAGCAGGAATCACTGCTATGTTTGATTCCAGTAATTGAAAGCCACTTTTGGAGGGAAATAATGTAATTTTTTTTTCTTCTCATTCTTAACATGAAAGCTTATTCCTGCTTTGCAGTCGGTGTTTGTCTGCTGAGCCATTCCTGGTTGATAGAGGCAGCTCTGTTTCATCAGGATAAAGCTGCTTTGGTGTTAGCAATTCTTTTCTTCCAGGGTTTGCCAATTAAGCGAGTGCTAGTGAAAGTGCACCTCGTTTGTCAAGAAATGGCAGGATGAAATATAGGGGCCATTATATAAATTGGGAAAGAAAAAATCAAATCAGAAAAAGCATATGTAAGACTCGGGAGACACTTGGTCGGTTCCTGTGGCATTTTCATTCTGGTTATGCTTCCGTCCACTGGGAGTATTGGAAGAGTGGGTTGTGAATTCCAGGCCATTTGTGTCCCAAGTGTTATGGACGTGAACATTTTTATTTGGGAGAAGCTGCCCAGAAATTACTGTGCAAAAACTATGTTGGAAGTGCACAAAATTGTTTTGTTTTGGCTGCTCATTGATTACCAATTGCTTAGGACACATTATTCAAGGTGTGTGTGCCTCAAATGCTGATGTATGGGGCTTGGGTTTTCTACCACAGTCCTTAAGCTTTAGAAGGAACTGATTAAATAGATGGCTGAAGTTCATAATGTAGTTTTAGCAGAGCCTGTTGTGACAGGATAAGGGGTGATGATCTTAAACTAAAAAAGGAGAAATCTAGACTAGATAGAATGAAGAAAGTGTTCACACTGAGGGTGGTGAGACCCTGGCACAGGTTGCCCAGAGAGGTGGGAGAAGCCACATCCTTGGATCCATCCCAAGTCAGGCTGGATGGTGCTTTGAGCAACCTGCTCTAGGTGAAAATGACCTTGCTTACTTCTGGGGGTTTGGATTAGATGAGCTTGAAAGGTCCCTTCCCACCCAAAGCATTCTGATTCCTGTATGTAAAGCAGAATGGACTTAGTCTGTGGTTACCTGGGAGAACAGAAGTGTCAAAGGGGAAGGCATCAAAGCAAGAAAGAGTAGGAATAGCTTGGCTGAAAGAAACAAAGTTCTTGAAACATTTTTTTTGCATTAGACTAAAACATGCACATATACTGTGTTGAAATGAATTTTAATTTAAGCCAGATATTCTTTCAGATTTCATAAGATACAACAGCATGTAATGACTTTGTCTCACCTAGACTGTGCTGAATGTCTGTGATCCCACCACTTTGGTTAGTGGCCCCTCACAGACACTGCAGGAGCTCTTATTGTCCTCAGTGCCGCTGAGACCCCTCTGTGGAGAACCCCAATTCGTTTAGGCTGTAGTGTTGATTAGTGCTTCAGACTGGAAAAATGAGATCAGTTGTGTTTTCAAACTGGTGTCAGCGTTTGTGAAATCAGAGCTCCTCTAGTTCATTCACCATGGTGCTTCAATGGAAGGAGAAACGTCCGTCTCCACAGAGTTCGGTCCTGGTGGAGGAGGAGCTTGAGAAAGATGTAAGGAGGTGTCAAAGCAGGCTGACAATTGATAAAAATCCCCCGAGACATAGATAGTAACGGAAATAATGATCCACCTACATTGAAAGGAATTGGCTGTTTGAAGCTTACCAGCAAATAGCAAAGTGACGTACAGTTATTTCCCACGAGAACGGAGAATGCTCTAGAAATCAGCAAAGTGATTTAAAATAAAGAACAGCTATTGGCATGAAAAGAAAAAATACACCAACTATTTGTGTACAGTGGAGTAACGGAGAAGGTGTCTTGGCAAGGCAGGAAGGTTCTTTGACATCCTTCCAGTAAGATGAATGCCCTCCTTAGACCTCCACTAATCTTCAGATAAAGGTGTCAATCTTTGAAGAGAACTTTGTGATAATAGTTATCTTTGATAGCTCAGGGAAGGGGTTTAATCACCATCCCTGGACGTCTTTAAAAGTAGATCTGGGATTTAGGGACATGGATTAGAGGTGGGCTTGGGCAGTTGCATTTGTGGTTGGTCTCAGTGATCTTAAATGTCTTTCCCAACCTAAACAATTGTGTGAAAAAACCTGGTCATATGGGAAGATGAGTTTCACTCCTCCTTTCCGTGGCATTGGCCATTTGGGTACAGGATTTGAGACAAAAGACCTGTGGATATTGTGCTGAGGTTTGAGAGTTGAAGGAGGGTGGCTGGGAGCTGCTGTGTCACGGGAGCTGAGATCTTTCACACCACCTAACAGCGAGTCCAGTAAGTTATAGCAACTTTGATTTTTAGTGAAATTTGTCAGGGTTTATGTCTGAGAACATGATACAGTTTGGCCCGTGCATTTGAAGTGGATGAGATGCTGTTGAAGGCTGAGCTAAAGCAAACAGCTCGTTCCAAAGAGGTGATTTGGACCTCTCATGAGCTTGTTAAAAGTTTGGGTGTTACTCTGTTCCTAGTGAACTTGTGTGATTGACGTTTATTAGCCAGATCACTCAAAGCCTGGGTATCTTTTCATGCTCATCCTGGAAGACATCAAATGGTCATCGTGACAGATAAAAGAGCTTTTTTTTGTTGTTTTTGGAGCCTTTCCTTAAGTATTAAAACAAAACAGACTCTCCCCATAGGCCATCTAGATTTACTTTCCTGAGTAAAGCTCCTGGCTTTGCAGAAATATAACAAGCTAGGGGGAACATCATCGTTAGGACTTGGCTGAAATTGGTGACATTGACGTGAGGCCTTCTGACAGGCGATTAAAGTGCAAAATATTGATGGAAATCTGCTAGGAACAAGAGGAGTCAGGTGTAAAGAAAAAAATAATCCCAAACCCAGTGTTATTCTAAGTGAGTGGCTTCATTTGGGTTGCTACTCCTTGTGTCATCTAGTTTTCTCATTTAAAAGACAGCTGGCTGCAGCATAGGATCAAAAATCTGCTCCAATAAATTTCAGTCCACCCTGCGTTCATCAGATCTGACCACTGATGGTTGTCCACTGGCCTGTCTGAGGTGGATCACTGGGCCACTACGTGTGTTTTTTTGGAGCGATGATGAAGAGGGGACAGAATGAAGAGATGAGGAGGTGGGAAATAAAGCATCAAACATGTCCTTTAAAAGTGTTTTTTACCTCTAATCTTTAAGGTTGAGTCTTCAGGCTTTTAAAAAGCAGTGAAGTTGTAGGGTTCCATGTATTTCACAGCCTTAATTTCATTTTTAATAGAAACAAAAAATGTATGGCACCACTTGTGTAACGATGCAGCTCCTGAAGACGAGGACTGACAGCTGAGCTACAGTGATTAAAACTCTAGGATTCGTTTTACCTGCCTCTTTTGGGTTTGGGGGTTGGGTTGGGCTTTTTGAACAATAGGGTTTATATCCTAAGTATTTTCATCCACTATTCTTGGCAGCAGTGTTACTTGGAGAAAAACCTCTGTGTTTCGCTCCGGCAGGGTTCAGTTCTGCCTCCCGCCGTTGCCTTTCTACTCTCGTTTGCTCATTTTTCTGTTGTGTGATTTTTTGACAGCTCTTCTTCTGGGTAAAGGGTTGAAAACTCTCACGTTAAGTGAAGCGTGTTCCTTCCCACAGACTTTTCTTGGAATCTGCGTGGTACGTGTGGTGTGAACGTATGTGGCCATACGGCCTTCTTCCATCCCTTGCTCAAGCTGCTCATGCTCAGTGATGCCTTGAGCTTCTAAAGTGAAAATCCTGTTAATAAAGCAGCAGTTTAAGACAAACTCCCGGCATTTCCATCCCACAGCGACTGCTGATGAGGTGTTGCTTATAAATTTTCTGCAAACAGATTGTATTTTCATTAAAGTGGTTCTGCATAGGGCTTGTTGGGCACCTGTGTCTTGTGTTGCGTTGTGGTGTGTGATGCTCGATCTGCTCTGAGGAATTAGAAGCTGGAATTTTGCCATAGCCACTTGGGAGGTGCCAACACCCCTCTGAAATTTTGCTCACTCACAAAGAATTAAAGGGGAAAAAAAGTGGGTTTTGCCTAGCAACAAGTGTGGTGCCGTTTCTACCTTCGGATCACAAACCATGAGTGCGTTTGTTCAGCCTTTTGCGTCATTTCAGTGTGGAAGGTTTTGACAGCCAAATCTTCTCTGACGTTTCTGTTGATGGGCAAGAAAGAGACTAATCCAAGTAGGTTGGGAATGCCTGAGAAACGGGGATGTGTTTCATGTCAAAGTCTCTCTTAATGGCTATTTTCTGACTGATTCTTTCTCGATATTTATACCCATCCCTGGAGTATTTTATAGAAACCTGAGCCCCTTTGAAAACCCACCCAAACATCCCAAAGTGTGTTTTACGTATTCTAGTATGTCAGTGATTAGTCATCATTTGGAAATTTTCTCATGGAGGAGGAGGAGATTTAAATTAAGGGAAGGTGAGGAGCTCGATGGTGACTGGTACACGCTCAATTCTTCCTGTCCTCTTTTAAGAAAGGTATTTTTTACAGAATCATCCTAGGAAACCCTGTCTTTGCGGGTTTGAAAAACTTCATTTGCGTGCCGTAAGCTTGTTTTTCCACTCTTGTTTTCTTGGGGAAATTTATGGGGTTTTTCTTAAGATTCTATGGTATTCTCATATACTGCTGATGAAAAATGATGTTGGTGTTTAAGATCTTAAATGTAAATTTGGGGAATTCATATTTAGGAAGAAATACCTCTTTGTGTAAAGTGTGATAAGGTTGTGTTGAACATCTGTGGCATGAGACCAGAGTGTTGGTTATTGGAGTCTTGGCAAATCTCTTCACATATTGGATGCGATGGACCCTCTATTTGCATTTTTCAGTGTGTAGTTTTTGTTTTGCTGTTTGTCTGTCTTACAAACACGTGGTTATACCAGAACCCCTGGAAACCATATTTTTGTGTTCTCATCTTGGTTCAGGTATCTCTTTCTCAGTTAGTCTTGGAGGGGTTTGATCGCTATTTTGGCTGTTTTCCAGGGGAATCTGTAATGCACTGTATTTCCTTGGGGGTTTTGGGTTGTGGTTAGGGCAAGGGGCCATGGGTGTGAGCTGGAACACAGGAGGTTTCATGTGAGAAGGAACTTCTTCCCAGTGGGGGTGACAGAGCACTGGAACGGGCTGCCCAGGGAGGTTGTGGAGTCTCTTTCTCTGGAAGCGTTTAAAACCCTCCTGGACATGTTCCTGTGTGACTTGGTCTAGGTGATCCTGCTGTGGCAGGGGGGTTGGACTGGATGATCTTTCCAGGTCACTTCCAATCCCTGATGGTCTGTGGTTCTGTGGTTGGTTTTGGCTGATTTGTTGTTCTCCTCTCCCTCTTTTGGAAGAGTGATAGAAAGGCTAAATGGAAGATGGTTATGAGGAAAGGCTCTTCAGTCAGTGATTTATTCTTTCTGAGCGTTGGCTCCATGAAACAATTTTGATTGTGCCTGAGTGCTTGGGCGCAATTTTCCATATTGTTCCTTTGCTCCCATGGCAGTCCTGGAGGAAGCAGGTTTGTCAGTGAGATGAAATACCATAAAAGCAAATGGGAAAACTTAGTTTGCATTGTTCTGTACTAATCAAGTGGCTTGAGGAAAATAAATGCTTGTATGTGTGTTGATGTGCAGGGTGGCACGTGCCTCAGGCAGAAGGAGTCTGGTGTTGGAGTGAGATTATCGTCATGTTTTGTTGGGTTTGTTGGTCTTTCCCCCCCAACCCCACCAGGTGGAATGATAGCACTTTCTCCTCTTTGCTCGCTTTGTGTATTTGCTCTAATGGTTTCACCCGCAATTCACTTACAAACCCTGAGGAGAGGTGCCTGCTGAACGTAACAAGATAGTTCGGCACGCGGCCACAGCTTGTTAAATCAATGCGACGCAGCCCAAAATGCTCCTTTTCTGTCAGATCAGTTATTCAGCTGGCAAACCTGTCCTGTTGAACAGCATAAATTGCATCGCAGAGGCGACTCCTGCTTCAGCTTTAGCTCTGAACGGTAATCTGGAGATTCCTCCTCACACAGGGCATCAAAATATAGTTGGGGTTTTCTTGGTGGCTGTTGTTCGGAGAATAGGATTTTTTCCTTCTCCTCCTCCCATTCTTGATCATTTCAACTTCCATTCAGCCTAGCAAATGATAATCCTGATTCAGTACCCCAGTAAAGCAGGTCCCTTTCTGAAAGCCCCCACCTAGCAACATGTTTCAGTGGTTGACTATTGAAATTTTAATTTGAGCAGAAGCTGCAGTTAAGAAGCAGCCAAGTCCCTTTCCCTCTTACCCTCATTGATTTCTGTTGAAGCAAACAAGATGAGCTTATGTATAAATATGTATAAATGCTTTTTCTCTTTTTTTTTTTAATGAAAAGTGCTGGAATTCACTAAAAAAGGTTAAAATTGAAATGAGTAATCTGCGGTGCATAATGCAATTGTTAATTTTAGCTGCTTGCGTAGGAGCTGTTATGACTTGAACAGCCGGCTCTAGCCTTCATTAGAGAAGAAAGCCGGCAGTTTTGAGACAGGTGGAGCTGGATCAAGCTGAGAAAGTGATTTGCTCGAAGCTGGTCGTCAGTGTTAGAAATCTGGTCCTGCCTCTTGAATCCTTACCTCGTGCCATGATCCTTTACCCTTGCTCTTACATCCTTTCCATCTCTTTTTTTTTTTTTTTCCAGGTTGACTATGATCCATCAAACTTTCTGAAGAACAAGTGTGGAGATGGGCACTCTGAACTGTTAATGGGGACATGGGACTCACGTTGTCATTGATCATTTGTGTGGACTTAACCAGCGAAGAGCGACAGAAGACGCTAGAAAGGCAGTGGGAATTGTAGCAGTTTTTCAGGTAAATGGCTGCTTGAGTGCTGCTGATAAACCCTGATGTTTTCTGTGAGCACTGTGTAAGCTGCTAGATGAGCTGGGGGGTAACACACCCATATATGAAGATCTCATACGTGCGTGTGCGTTTCTTGATGAAAATACTTTACAAATTAAGAGTTGCTTAACAGAACACACTTTTCAGGTCTCTCCATCCATCGTGTTTTGGATTTTTAGCAAAGCGATTCAAGTTTCAGAGGCTACTCTTACTGGGCAAAGTAGCCAGTACCATGGGCCTTACTGGGGAGGGCAGTGAGAGGAAGGAGAACAGCTCCAAGCTTGGCTTAGTGTTCTGTAAGCTAATTCCTGAGCTTCATAGTCCAGTTGATTTATGTTCGAACCGTGTAGCTTCGTTTCTTGTGAATTCCAGAGTCTTTCTCACATGGGAAGGTGATGGAAGAAAGGTTGTATGTATTACTGTATTTGCTGACTGCATCAAAACAAAAACATCAGAAAAAGTACATTTTTAAAGCTCAGTGTGTCTTAGGTTTTCACTTTAAAAACATTAAGGTAAGTGTTATCAGCTCTAAATTTTAATTATAAGCTGTAAGAGGGAACATGGCCAAGTGTGGTTCTGCTTAGTAGCCACCATTCTGTGGTTGAGAAGTGGCAAGGCATTGCAAAAGCCCCTTTTTGAAATAACTCCCCGTCTCAACTGTACTTGGATTTTTTTTTTCCTGAAGATACTTCTTAAGCCAAATGGATGTGGAAGGAAAAGTTAAATTATTCATGAGCTGCGTTTGACAATTGATCAGTGGGGGAGGCTTCAGGAGGGAGCTGTGGGGAGAGGAAGAAGGGAGAAAAAATAATAATAGGCTTGAAGTTTGAAAAGCCTTTAAAGCTGCTGTACAACAAGCCTTTGTGAGCTGAGAGTAAATGCAGCTCGGTTAAGATATCTTCATTAGAAATACCTGCCAAGGGCTTCCTGGAGGATTTTCATAGTGCTGCAGAGTGACGTGGGGGTTTGAGAAGAGGCTTAGGAATTTAATAATGGAGCTGTCAGATTGATGTCTGGAAATGCTGACCCTGAGAGCTTTATTGCCAAATTTAGATTTCTTATTTATATCAAATTATTACCTCTCCAAACAGAGATTTATAAATTCATTTTTAAACTGGTAGTGGGCACAAAACCCATGGTCAGGTGCTAACAACAGTGTGGTTGCTCGTGCTTGGCTTTTATTTCTGTTTATTTGGTTTGGTTGGCTCTTCCTGTTGCATACAAAAAAAAAAAGAAAAAGGAAGTGGGGGAAAAAGAGAGAAAACACAAAAAACCTCAGAGGAAGGGAGCACTGACAGTCTAGAGACTTGGAGTTATGCACTTTGGCAGTGCTGGGGTTGGGCTGGGAAGTCGCAGCCCTTGACGTTACATCTTCTCTCCACCCAGGCTGTTCAGATTGGAGTTCTACTTGCTTAACCTGACATAGTCTCCTGTTCACACCCCATGTTGTGGATTCAGGACATCCCTTCAGCTGGGACATGTGTGGCTCTCCCCTCTTGAGCTGTATATTTTGTTTTGTTTATCAAAGGAAATTAAATCAATTACTTGGCAATTGAAAAGAAAAATTTACCCCCAGTGTTTTTCTGTGTGTTGTGTTTTGTGTTGTGGTATCTCAACCTTCCAGGTCACCAAATCTTGTTATTTTAATTTCTGTCTGGAAGAATGTCTGAACAAGGTAAATTGAGCCAGGAGACAGCAGAAGAAGCTGCAAAAGAGCAGGAAACTGCCATCTCTGAAGTGAGCCCGGACAACTGTATCCTGACTAAATCTGAAAGCTCAGAAGTAGAGGAGAAGGAGGAGAAGCTGGGCGATGCCAAGACAGAGCTACAGGTAAGAAGGGAGTCAGGAGTGGGCACATTAAGTGTGTTACCGTTGCCTTTCCATTTCAGTGACCGCTTTCACTGCCTACAATTCTGCTGTTTTTTCTCAATGAATTTCGAGACTTCTAAGAGATTTTTTTTTTTCCTTATTATTTTGGGTCTTTGTCCCCGTGTAAAACAAAAGGTGTTCTGTGTTTGACCTTTCAAGCTCTTTAGACTGCTGTCCATGTTATTAATTTTTCTGGTAAGTTAATTTCTAGATGTCTGTGTTTAAAGCTTGGTGAAATATTTGACGGGTTTCTCTTTTTGGGGATTTGGAGAACTTCCACGATCCCATGAATTTACAGGTAATACTATGAATAATTACTTCATGTGTGGTGTGGTTTTTAGGTGTTTCTGCCAACAAAAGGTTGCTGTGCAAAGCCCAAGAAGGCAATTTGATAAGACGACTTTATTAGATGAAGGACTTTTAATCCTTTTTGCTCAATCAAATATAAAAATAAAGGGGGAAACTGCAATTTAAGAGGACTTTGATGAGGGGGGGCATTTACTTTCAGTACACCTTTTCATACACATTTATTGTATGCAAATATACAGAACACTTACTGCAGGGTGTTTTGGTTGTTCACACTTGTTCTTAACATGAATTATGTGAGCAGAGATGATTCTTGTTCTTCTGCTTTTCAGGCTGGCTTTACAGAACTCAGGTTTTGCAGATGAAAAATATCATTTAGGAGTGATTTAGTCTCTTTATTGCTAGTGCTCTTGCCATTGGATCATTTCCACTGAAGTGATAACCTCTTCTCTTCTTTGTTCTACCCAGAAACGAGGTGGGAACCAGCAGAAAAAAAGATCTAAGGTGAGAGTCCATCTCTGTTTGGGATTGCATGCCATGGTGCCGTGGTAGGAGAAAGATGTCTGTCTGCAGTTGAAAGAGTGAACTGTTGTCACTTGTGTGGTGCTTGGAGTTTATTTTTTTGTTTGCTTTGTTATATTTTTTTTACCCCTTACCCAATCACTGCACAGTTAGTTTCCTCTGGATAAAATGTACCACTGGGAAAGGAAAAAACTCCTTCCTTCTGCTTTAGTAATGGATGTTTTTTGTTGTAATTCTGTTTTAATGGGCTGATTTTGAAATAAAGAAGCAGAGACTGGCTTCCTCTCTAAGTGGGGGTGAAGGACCTTCTAGGAATAGAACACCTCCCCACCCCAAAAAAGTAGTTTAATTTTCCTAGAGCTGATACATAAAAATGTGCATATTTTATTGTCCATATTCTTTGGATATAACACTACCGGAAGAAGGGTTGGGGAGAATGCCCCTAATCAAAATGATGGAACCTTTGAGTTTAACTTGATGTTAAATTCCCTTTAGTATTGGATTATCTCTTCTTTGCTCATATCGTTTATTGCGGAATGTGACAGAACTGTAGCAGAACATAAACCTCCCCCCTCCCCTTTGTGTCTTAGAATCCTTTTCTGTCTGCATCACAGGCAGATCCAGGTGTGGTGCTCAGTGGGTAGCAGTTACTTGGGGTGCTTAGGGACATCCGATTTGACTTCATGCCTGTAGTAGTGCTCTCCGCTTTGTTTTCTCTCTCTCTCATTCAGGCAGGAGCGAAAGGAAAACTTGTCCGGAGTCTTGCTGTGTGTGAAGAGTCATCCCCGCGCCCGGCAGCGGAAAATCTTCACGATAATCAGGTACACTTGCAATCATCGCTCTTAGCTGCATGGTTGACCTCCATGTTCAATTGCATGATTACATGACTTAATTGGGCATTTAACAATGTCTGTCTTTGGGGGAAGAATTATTCCATCCAACAATGAACACATTTGTTTGGCTTTTTTAATCACGTTATCTGGTTAAGCGTGAACTTTTATATTGAAATCTGAGATTTATACTGTATCACAGGGTGTTGTTTGCTTTTTTTTCCAGACCCCCTGAAAATTTCAGCCAATGGAAAAGAATTCAAAAGAATTCAGATTTTAAAATTTAGAAAAAAATCAGAGGGATTATTAGTTTGTTCTTATCTCTAAGGCTATCTCTTTCAAGGCTGCACCAGATATGTTTATGACAATGTTCTGGTTTCTGGTTCCTCTGAGACTCCCAATTCATAGCAGTGTCCCCCTTCACATAAAATTCACAGGTCCTTCGCTCTCTAAAACACCTCCATAGAGCCAAGAATGCCTCCTGCAGAGTGACATTCCTTTTCTAAACTCTTGGTGTAGATTTTTCTGGTATCAAAAAGCGTGTATCTGAGTTTATCTGTACTGGTAGTGTTGTATTCCCAGCAGCTGGTGGAGGTCTATCCCCTGCACCCCTCACCTCGGACAACGATGCTAGTGGCAGTCTTTTGTAAACTAACTTTAAAAAGCACCCCAAAAAGCAGAAAGTAAAGACCTCAGATATTCTTCTCTACACTTACCTGGTAAGAGCAAATCTTGAAATAACCAAAACAACCAAAACCAAAATATCATGAGCGCTGCCTATAATTTAGGAGACGTTTATATACTGATGAGATCAGCTATCGAGAGTGCTTGAGCTTAGCACAAAAAATTCCAATTTAAGTGTACTTTCTCACTGTTTCCTCTGTTGACTTGAAACAAATACAGCTCTCTGCTCAGCTCCTAAGTATGGAGAGATTTTTCTATTTTTTTAATATTTTCTTTTTTTTTCTTGTTTTTGAAGATCAAAAGCCAGGTTGTTTAGTAGGGGGACATCTCCATGTTCCACTGCTCTACAATGATGCTTATGCAGTAGATGGGCAGGTTGTTTTGACCGGTCATTCTGTTGTAGGTATACGCTTTCCGCTTAACCTCACGTGGCTTTTGTTCTGCTTTAATTTGTATTTCCTATTGTTTCATGGAGAACAGAAAGGAGAATAGCGTGTTGTGTTAAGCATCACGTGGAGGTTTAGAATGTACTGCACTGGACATGTATGAATCGTCAGGGAGAATGGTAGGTTTGGAGGCAAAATCCTCATCTGGGATTGCCTCCTGATGCCAGGCAGAGGAGGGGTTGCTCTTACATGCAGCCATAAGATTTCTGAGGCCACATCCAGACATTTATTGGGAGGTAAAACACCTCCCTGGGCCCCAACATCCATTTCCTAATGACACAGTTGGCTTGGTGTCATTATTTAGGTAGGAACTGATCTTGTTGGATGGAGTCTGGGCCACCTGGTCTAGTGAGACGTTTCCCTGCCCATGGCAAGGAGGTTGGAACTGGATAGTCTCTGAGGTCCCTTCCAGCCCAAACCATTCCGTGATTCTGTGATTTTGCTAATGTGGCTCAGCTTTGCCATGAAAGCTGGACCTGGAGGCTCCTTCTTGGACTGGCAGAAGGATCCAGGGAGTTTTGTGCCAACCCAGTTGCTTTGCTTCTACTTCAGAGGATTGAAAAGCTTATTTTTAGTTTAAAATTATTTTTTTTAATAGCTATTTTGTCTTCATGGTTTACAAAGCACAGGGAATTAATTACCAGAGAATGTACAGTACATTGCCAGAACTACTGAGCATGGATTGTACTGCAGACTTGATGTTTGTATTTATATTTGAATACTTGCCTTCATTTTCCTGTAAAGGGAAAAGAAAAAAACCAACTTGTTTACCTGTATTACTTGATCTTGAACGCTTACCTGATGGTTCACTATGTCCTTATTTCAAACAAATGTTGCCTTTAATGTTATACTATTGACCAAGAAGTGTATTATTGCAATCTGAACATTCTATTTTGTTGTTCACTATACTTACCTTGTATCAATGTATTTATTAATATTGTATTTTATTATTGAGAAAAAAAAAATCAATAAAGACCTAAGAAAAGCTGCAGTAGCTTGATTTCACGACTCTACAGCCCTTCTGTGTGTTTTCTTCTGGTGCAAATATACATTGCGTTACATGTAAGGCAGCATCTACTGTACGTTCACACGTGTTCTTTTGTGTAAAGTCTCTCGTTTTTCTTCTCCTCAAGTGTGTTTAACAAACAAACATGAAGTTCAGGCTGAACATGATGGGAACAGCATGGCCAGTTACATTTTTCTCCTGTTTTGCAAAGCTAGCGGCACAATCGCTGCGTTCTGGGCTGTGTAGGGAAAGTGAGTTATGCTACCTGGTATTTTGGCAGTTGTTGATCCAAAGTTTGTTGTTTGAATGAGAAATGGAACTGCCAGCTGAGGTGACAAACAGCAAAGTGTAACGTTAGTCCTCTGAGTCCAGCTGAGCAGGTTAGCAAATGATTTTCTGGGTATCCTGACCTCAGATGACCAGGAGTTCCCTCTGGATCCCTCAGCATTCCATTTTGGGCTAATGCCATCAGCCAGAACTAACAGAAGTAGGGATGAAAGGTGCCAGGTCAGGTTAAATTTTGGCTCTAGGGCTTTGTTTCTCTTTTCCATCTCAAGTCTTTTGTGCCACGTTCAAACTTCACAAAAAAGTCAATAGCAATTAAGCTGAGAAATGGCCAAGTTCTGTCTCACTGTGGGATGTGGACGGTGATACCTTGTTCCATTGGGATCTTGTCTTACATGTGTTGTGGTGGCTGATTTGTAATTCTGTTAAAAATGCAGAAACCTAAAATTTGTGATAATTATTGAAAACATCTTTCAAATTAATAACGCTCTGGCGGCTCAAAAATCTCCCACCCCGTAGTTCCACGTTCAGTTTTGATTTTTACTATGCTACGATTCAAAAAAACATGATGGAAGGGAATTTAAAAGCATTCTTCAATGTTGGCAAATTTGGTTTTCATTAACCTGATGCCAGAAAATTGTTACGCAGGACTCTCCTCTTATTAAAGAGAACTACCAGGGCGTTTTGTGGCAGTTCCGATGTGAATTGTTGTACTACTTTAAGCCTATAATATTATTCCTTGAAAGAATTATGAACCAAAATGTGCTTCCTTCAGTTGCTTCCAGACAGATTCTTCAAGTAATATAAACAATGCCATGGGAACTTCAAAATGGAACAGCTTGAGTTTTGTTAAAGCAAAGCCAGTACGAAGTAGTGTCACAAGTGGGGAATGACTGGTTGTTTCAAGCAAATCAGAAAATGCAAACCAGTTTGAATTCCCAGTTTTAATTAAATTTATAAAGCTGAAGCATGCTGAACGTCTCTGAAATAAAGACTTCTTGAGGATAAAAGTGATCACTTGGAGAAGTTAACTTACCACACCTTGTTTGAAAATTGCAGTGCATGTTTCACCCATTTTGCATAAATCTTAGTATTTAAAGTACCTGATACGTTAATAAGCTCCTTGTAGAGAGCCAAGTTTATAATTTGCTGGCATTTTTCTGCCTTCAGAGCTTACAAAAGCTCAGTCTGATACTGCACTTACGTGTGCCAAACAGCTCATATGAACCTGCACGTGTTCTAGTGATGGAGGGGAAAAGGTGTATTTTGAAGACATTGAGCTGTCCATAATCATTTAACATGTGTATTATTAATAAAATTACACCATTACTTAACGCCCATATAAAATATGTTTCTCTTAGTTGAGAATCAAGTGTAGAATAACATAGTTCCTTTAATACAGGTAGACTAAAGTTTATGGTATTTCAAATACTAGGGAAGACATACACTCAGCGCTCAAATTTGGCCTCTAGGAATTTATTATTCTCTTGGGAAACCAAAAAATCACTTTTCAAATAGGAAAAAAATGTAGCTGGCTTCAGCTTTTCTAGCTACACGTAGTTAAACACAAATCTCTGCGGGATGGAAGCTGTGGGACGCTCACTGAATCTGGCCCTAAATTTATCTTTGTTTTTTCCCTCCGCAGGAATCAATCCAACTACAGCTTTCAAGTTTTCCTAGCTTGCAAGAAGAAGATAAATCTAGCAAAGATGACTCCGAGAAGGAAAAAGAGAAGGATAAAAACAAAGATAAAAACAGTGAAAAGACCAAGATCAGAATGTTATCAAAAGGTGAATTTAAAAGCATTTCAATTGCTATAATTACTGGTGTAAAAAGGGCTGTATGTCTGGCTAAGCACGCGTTTGTTTGTGTATAAATACACAGCAAAAATGTTCTCATGCATTGGGAAAATGCAGAACCTGACGTGGATAGGTGTGAGAGAGCTTTTTGTACCGACATGAGGCTTTGGAAGTGAAGCAGCCTTCCAGGCTAGAGGTTTGGTGTAGAGTTTATGAAATCTTTGTAATGCCAAACAATTAACCACGTTGCCATAAACACGTATGCGTGTAAATCTGTGTGTGATTAGATCACAAATGACTCTGATACCCTTTTTTCCCCAGTGAAGATATATTGATATGTGAGTTGCACAACACAGGCAGGAGAGAGTAATTCTCTTCATGCTTGCTCCATTTTCATGGCAAATTTCTCTTAAAGGCTTTAAGGAAATGTGTAATGTGTTTGTGACCTTTTAACCTGCATTACAATCCACTATTACTACCTACTAAGACTCCTTCAGAAAAGATCTCATATTTAAATTAGTGTGGTTTTTTTTTTTTTAATTTAAGTCTTTTGATTAATCAGTGGCACAGGATTGCGGCAAAACCTCTCAGAAATAGGCTTTGCCAGCCTGGGCGTAGATATCTGTGACTGGGGTGAACTGTCAGTTGGCTTCAATGAAGCTCTCACAGCTCACTCCAGCTGGAAGATCTGTGTGTACTGTTGAGTCAGGCAATGCTGAAAAATTAATTCTGACTCCTGTCACGTATCCCAATTACCTGCCCACTCTCGGGCGTCACTGGATTTCAGTCTGTTAATGCAAATGAAATTCCCACCGGCACGTTGATGCCTCATTTGCTGTGTGTGCAGCATTTATTAAGTGATACAAAGGTATATTGATGAGTAAAACTTGTTATTTCTTTTAAAAAAGTATTATTTAATACTTTAAAGGAAGAACTTGAATGGCATTGAAGATTTTACATGGTTTTCAAGCAGCCAGCATTTTGCTGTTGCTGTCTAGTTGTGGTGCTCTGTTCCCAGCACAAATGGTGCAGAGGAACCGTGACCATCTACTCAATGCTTCTTGGTATAGATCTTCCTTGGCTGAACTCCAAATGAACTTTTTGTTTCAGAGCATGTGCTTTTGGCTTGTTGCTGGGGTATGGGTTTGGATTTATAGCAACGTTTAAATCGGAACCATTGAAATAAAGCGAGGTTGGGGGGGGGGTGTTTCTTTTTATTTTTCAGATTGCAGTCAAGAGTATACAGACTCCACAGGCATAGATTTGCACGAGTTTCTCATTAACACATTAAAGAACAACCCCAGGTAGGTATTTTCTGCATTACACCTGGCACTCCTGAACATAGAGCTTGCATAAAATTACAGAATTGTTTACGTTGAAAAAGACCTGCAAGATCACAGAGTCTAACCATTAACTCAACGGTTCCAAGGCCACCTCTAAACCATGTCCCTAAGCTCCAGATCTGTAAAACTTCTGAGCATGTTCAGCGATATCTAGTCTCTGTCCTTCTTGCGCACAGACCTACCTGTTTTAGTGGTAATACAATGGAACCATTGCAATTGGAGATTTATATGTGAATGTAACATAGTTTTCTTTGGGCCATGCTGCACGCAGTTAAAATTCCTGTGCATGGGACTAAATCCTGCTTTCGGTATTCCCATGGTTTTCCCTTGGAGCAACAAGCTCATGTCATCATTAAATGTGCTTCAAAATGCCTGTGGAAGGGTCTGTAACGTTTTAACACATTGTGATTTTCAACTTGCATTTCAATTGAACCTGCTAAGTAGGTAATACCATGTAGTTCTGTGATTATAGGTGATCTAGGAATAAATTGAGACCTAACAGCTCTTATATAGGTGACAGAAGGTCCTTGAATTGTTTTATCTGCACTAAATGAGATCATTCAGAACAGCTAGGGAGTGATGGACACCATTAAGCTTAGGAAAAAATATGCTGGGGAATTCCTTTTATGGTTTTGACAGGAGATGGAAGAGAAGAGGAACATCCGGAAACATGGCTTATTAGACATGGTCGTGTTGGGCTGACAGTTGGACTTGATGATATTGGAGAACCTTTCCAAATTTAATGATTCTGTGATTCTAAGATCTGAGACCTTCTGGTTGAAAACACAGCGTTTTGACTGAGCAAAGCTTTAGCATGGCCTCCTGGGAGGTGTAGTTCAAAGGAGTTGTGCACCGCTGTGGTCTCTACTAGATTAGATGCACCCAGCCTTCTCACCTGCAGATCAGTGCCTCATGAAAGACGTGTCTCCGTTTAAAAAAAACTCTGTCAGCAGCAGCACTTAGGTTAGCAGGAAATCTTGTTCCATCAAAAAAGGGGAGAAAACCTAAAGCCATCCATGGCGGTCAGATTCTTTGTGCACAAAACATTGTTCACAGACTGGGCTGGCTGGAGGCACTCTCAAACCATAGCTGAGCTCAGGGAAGAGCTAAATCTGTCATGTGTGTCTGCAGATGCACCAGGGCAAAGCTCATTTCATTTTTTAATCAAGATGACTGACAGTGCTTTGCAAAATTGCCTTCCAAACTTTGGTGCAGTCATTTATTTATTTATTTATTTATTACATCTGAAACGTCTGTTGGGAGATGGTGCTACAGAATCTTTGCCTTTCTTTTTGACAGAGACAGAATGATCCTCTTGAAAATGGAACAGGAAATTATTGATTTCATTAGCGACAACAAGTAAGTTGAGTTCCGTGCTTGGTTATTAAGTCTCGTACGGACCGCAGTGCTCCTGCAAGATTGGGCTTTTATTCCCTGACACTTGGTGTGCTGCTTAAAAATACAGTAGATGTAAATGAAAACCTTTTGCTTTTCATTCTGTTGTAATTGCACTTGATCTGCTCATTTAGGTCCCAAAATACAATCGAAGCTTTCAGTACAGAGGGCGACCAACCCCATGCGTTTCACTGTGTACCATGTTGTTCTGGTAAAATGAAACTGAACTCGGGTAGAAGGATTCTTGCTCCTTATTTTATAAAACCGCAGAAATATTTTATGATAGAGAATCAGAATAGCAGCGAAGGAAAACATTATGCTGATGGGGAGTTCTGTCAGTAAGACAGGAAGAAAAGGAGTATTTGCCAAACTAGATCGTTGCAGCATCATCCTGCTGAGAAAGGCAGAAAGCTGTTGCCAGTACCTCAGCAAATCTGTGGGGTTATTTGCAGTGAGGGTCTCGGGAGGAGATGTTCACAGTATGCAGAATCCCCAGTAGGTAATATGAAGCCTGAGCTGTGTTTGCCCCAATGAGGCACATGGAGATGTGCTTATTAAATGCTAGAAAGAATTCCTGTCTTTTTTGTGCCACCTGATAGTAACCGTTTCTGCGTCAGTGCACAAAGGAGAGGTTTCCAGGTAGATGTGCGTCCACAGAATTATGGAGTATATTGCTGTGTTCACTTAATTACAGCTCAGAGAGAAATGTAATTATTATCAGAGCAATGTGTTTTCTTTTGTTTTCCCTAGTAATCACTATAAAAAGTTCCCTCAGATGTCGTCGTATCAGAGGATGTTGGTGCACAGAGTGGCAGCTTACTTTGGAATGGATCACAATGTGGATCAGACTGGAAAATCTGTCATTATCAACAAGACCAGCAATACGAGAATGTAAGTAGTGACACTGTTGTGTTTTGCCTTGTTCCCTTTCACAAGAGCTGGTTTGTACCGTGACTACCTGGCATATTTTAATATCTCCTAATCTTTTTGAATGTATTTTTTTTATTTTTGTGGCAAGAGCGAGTGCTGATTGTTGCGTTCTAGGGTGGGATGTGGGAGGACGGGGCTCGCATTGTGAGGTTACTTAAGGGCACAAAGATGCACAAGGAGAAATCAGTCCCCAGGAGAAACTAGTCCTGTTTGTCTCTTAGAAGACTCTTTACTGGGTATCTCAGAACACTCTTTTCCCTGACTCCTTAGTGCCACCACTTTGATATAGAAATGAGTTTGTTGCTTTGTGTGTCCCCTGATACCATACAGCTCTAGTCCTAAATAACCCAGAGGTACTTGGCAGATTGTGTCTTCCCTTGTCTTGGCTCTCCCTGTCTCAAGAGTAATTTTCTGCCCAACCTGATTATTTAGGATTTGATTCCCCTCCACCACCTGCCACAGTTAATTCCCTTCTCTTTCTTTTGTCTCCTCCTGGTTCTACTCTTTGATTCTCATCATTTGACCACAGAGTTTATGTGGGATAGTAATTCCTTCTGTTGGTTGAGATGCTTTGCACAGTTCCTGGCAGATTACACTTGTGCTGGTGTGCTTGGTACCCTCATCCATGAACCTGAGTTCCTAAGAAGAGCTTGTATAACATTCCCTGGCTAATTCAGCAAAGACAGTCCCATGTCTTTGTTCTGCCGAGTGCCACATATGTGCTAACCATTATGGAGCCGCAGCCTTCCTCTCCCTTTTTACCTATAATCTACATAATGAAAAAGAAGTAATTACAACTGGGTAATGAGGTTTTGGTGTCTGGCACGAGAACAGAAAAGTCCCATTTGAAATTGTCTTCTTCCTGTATTGAATTAGTGGGAGAAATAGAAGCATTTATTTCATTTACATATCCAGTAGTTGGGTGATTGACTGGAAAGAGATGGTAGGGTTTTTGTTTTTATAAATGTTATTAACTTCCCCTATAGAAGGCTTGAAGGACTAACCTAACTTCGCAGGATCAAAACCTGATAGAAATGCATTGGTAGTTTTCGTACCACTGAGCCTTATAAGCCTTCCATGCGTGTAAATTAAATTTAAGATCATGGATAATTTCTTTTAGGTCCTTTTCGTGGGCTGACTGCAAGACAGCAGTTAGACAGGAATGCTTGTAAAGGTTTGACTGGAGCGTGCACTGAGTGTCCAATTTTCAGAAGTCAGGAGAATTACAGTATCTCCCAAAAAGTGACACTCAGGCTGTGGAGGCACTTAGCCTGGTAATAGGTGCCCCTGTGCAAGGACTATGTTTGAATATGAATAAGAACAACCAGGATGTGCAGCAAACTGGTGGAATTTTTGAGCTGTAAATGAGGGAAATAGAATATTTTTTTCTGAAACAAAACACAGTCACATCTGAGTAATTTTTAGGAATTCCTCTCTCTTTCCAATTCTCCCTTTTCCTATCTGCATCACCTCTGTAGTGCACCATCAGCTCTTTCCTCTCAGCATTGCTTTCTGGTTTGCTCGATAATGTGATAACATCAGGCTGATGCCTGACAGAGCCTTACTGGGTTGTGTGGCTGAGCACAGCAGAGATGGGTGGCACTGCTGGAGATACTGACACAGTGCTTCTGGTGAGGACACTCAAGTTTTCTTTGAGTCTTATCTTTCTCCAAGTGCTGTGGTGAAGCTGTGGCTTCTTACATGGTGGGAAGGAGCAAGCAGTGCTGTTTCCCAGGCATGAACTGGCACTGAAGCCCCTTGCAGAGGCATAATGGATCAAATTACCCCTTCAGTTGTGGGTATTGAAAGCTGGAGCTGAGATGTGGAGCCGGACAAACCTGCTCCTGCATCATTCCTGTCTTCCAGAAATAAACAGTGGTCACCTCCCCACTGTCAACTGTGAGTCCAGCTGTTCAGTAAGCACCACACAACCCACAGATGTTCCTTCCCTGTGATGGTGGGAAACGGGATTATGCAAAGCTCATATTGCACCATCGTGCTTCCAGTGTGTTATTTACATTATTTTGATAGTGCAGTAGAATAAAGCTTTGTAGAATTAGCTCTTTCTTTTCATAACTGGAGGAGATGGCATGTTGGCTTTTTTTTTCTTTGAAAACGTCCCCGGCTCTTGACAGAAAATAGGTTATTATTATGCAGCTTGAATACGGGCTGATGAGATTTTACTATCCGCAGCAAATACTGTGCAAGTTCCACATCTGAAAGCGTCCGATGTGATGTCACATGTTCTGCATTTCAGTGCTCAGAGGAGACGGTTTTGTGCGGTTCAGAATCAATTCCAAATACTGGGAGTGTGTTGACTCTGTTAATTATGACTTGGACAGTATCCAGGAGAGCAGAAAATCTGGAGAGTGGCTGAAAATGCTGCGCAATGTGGTTATGCTGCTTTGTAAGCCTGAACCATGATAGTTTGATGGAGAGGCCCCACAGACAGATACTCAAAAGATTTGCATTTTGACAATAAATGAGCTCTCCGTGGCATATGGTTTCCAAAGTATTTTAACTGCATATTATGGAGAGAGGAGAATATCCTTGATACTCCTAAATTTATACACTGGCTATGATTTCTGTCTGTGCCTCTTTAGAAAGAGCACATGACTCCACGGAGTTGAAGTGTATGCTTGAATCAGCACCTTGTGGCTTCTTTCCCCAGCTGAGTGAGGGTTCGTGTCGCATCTCTGCTCACACTTGCAGGTGATGAGTTGTTCCCTGGCTCCAGGCAGTGAGGTGCATTGATTCTGTTCAGCAGAGGCCTCTGATGCTAGCTGCTGTCAAGGTAGGAGGCACAAGTGTTGGAAGAGTTGATGGCTTTTGGGCTGTAACTGCGATGGGCTTGTGCTTACTTATCAGGGGGTTGGAATTTAAGGAAGTCAAAGCATAATGAGAGTCTTGCAGGTACTAGGTATTTGTAATGAGGAGCTTAATCTAAGGTGCCTCAGTGATCCAAATGTTTGTTAAATTTCATAAAGTTAATTGGTTGTGCTCTCATTGCAGAGTAGTAGGTTTTGGAAATAATTTTTTCATATGGGTATTGGTCTCTTCTCACAAGCAACAAGTGATAGAACAAAAGGAAATGGCCTCAAGTTGCACCGAGGGAAGTTTAGGTTGGCTGTTAGGGAAAACTTCATGGAAAGGGTCATCAGGCTTTGGAGCAGGCTGCCCAGGAAGGGAGCTGAATCACTGTGCCTGGATGTGTTTGAAAGTCATGTAGACCTGACGCTTAGACACAGGGTTTAGCAGTGAGCTTGGGACAGCTGGGTTGATGGTTGAGCTTCATGATCTTGAAGATCTTTTCAACCTAATTGATTCTGTGATTTTTGAACTTAAGACCAGGTTGAAAAAGGAGAACTCGAAAAATAGTTTGTCATGGTCTCGTGTCATACAAAATCCTGCATGAATAAGTTGTCCAACTTTTGAACTCTTCTCAGCAGTGTACGTGAGAAAAGTTGATCAAAAAGTGTAGTTTATTGGATTTAGTTGTTGCTGTTTTGTTTTTATAGGCAAAGAGCTAGAAGTCTGCTTTGTTCTGTATGAATCTGCTCATGTGTCATCGTTGTAATGTATATCTGTCTGTCATCTGTGTCTGCCTGTCATCTATCTAAAGGCATAGAGAAATGCACAGAGAACTTAAGACAGTGAAATATGATATAAATAGAAACTTGGAGTTGAGTTCAACAAGGCATCCCACACTGGAGACAAGAAGTAAATGCATATGTGCCACCTTCTATTCTATATATTCCTCCCAGACCCTATCAAACAAGTGAAGCACTTCAGAGCTTTTTTGCAGAACTGTTGCTATTATTCTATGTGTTACTGGTTCTATCAGATTCATTCATTTGATTATCTGTAGATAGGTAGAAAAAGCAGGGGAAGTGTGCTTGAAAAGGGTTGAGATCATCAGCCATGTGACAGGTATGTCTGTGCCCCGACCTACGCATTCATTTTTATGTAAGTGTGAGTGGCAGGACTCATTAGAATTGAGAAGGTGGAGCATTTATTATGTATAATGGTTGTATTTAGACATTCTCATACATTCTGAGGGTGGAACATACCTATTATGAACTTTATACCAATACTTGCATCCTCCATCATGACTAATTTTTTTTTGAGAGCTCTGATCCTCGTAATACCAGGTTTTATTCCTACTCTGTTAATACATAACTGTTAATATCATATTGGCCCAGTCGGAAAGGGTTTTGGTGTCTCTGAGGTGCATTGAAAGCTTTGGACACTGCTGAGATGTGTGTATTACAGGGTTTCCTTATACTTGGGGTTGACATCTATCAGCAGGAGATAGAACTACGAGGAGCCGCTGGAGAGAGTGTCCAGCGAAGATGGAGCCAGATTCTTCTGACTGTCATCCAATGATAGGACAAGGGCCAATGGGTGTGAGCTGGAACATAGAGGGTTCCACATCTATATGAGAAGGAACTTCTTCATGGTGAGGGTGACAGAACATTGGAAGGGGCTGCCCAAGAGGTTGCAGAATCTCCTTCTCGGGAGACGTTTAAAACCCGCCTGGACATGTTCCTGTGTGACTTGATCTAGGGGATCCTGCTGTGGCCCCATCATTCTGACACCTACCCTTTGTATATTGACCAGCATTGATCAGATCCCCTCTCAGCCTTCTCCAGGCTGAACATCCCTCAGCCTTTCTTCAGAACATCCACAATAGTTGCTCCTTGCTACTAAGAAGTAAGCAAGAACTGGGGACATCTATAATTGCACTCTGGTTTACAGTTGATGTCACTCATCAGTTATAGGAGCATCATGTCTTAGAAACATGTCCAGAAATAGAAGTGCATAGTAAAATCTTAGAGTGCTTTGGATTGGAAGAGACTTTTGGAGGTGGTCTAGGCATATGTCCATCCATCTAGATGGATGCACTGAAAATGGAAACACTTGGTCAATTATTAATTAGCAGTGATTTATAGATACAATGTAATTGGCTGAGGTATATTGTTTCAGTTTAGGATTAACAGATATATTATACAACCTAATAATTTAGTAAGAGCATCAATAAAGCAATAATGTGCAAAAACTATGAGTTTATGTAGCTACACGGGAACATGAGTAGCATTTATGTAGCAAATTGCATCAGTTTTCATGGATTTTATTTGTTTTCATAGACGAATAATCACAGACTGAAATAAACAGATAAAATTAGGAACATGACTAGAAAAAACCCTTTTTTCAGTGCTACAGTAATTAACATCTTGGTAGTCACTGCTGTAATGCTTACGTTTTAGTCTTTAGCTCCATTTTGTCCTTTCCCATTGTGTCTAGAGCTGTACCCCAGAGCTGGGCTGTTTATTTTCTTTATTTTAATGAGACTCGAATTAAGAAAATTCAGTAAATTTAATTTTCAGAGAAAAATCAGAAATAAGCCTTTTTTTTTTTTCTGAACAGACATTTTCTCAGCTTAATGAAAGATACAAAAGGAAAATAAAATACTTGGTACCCTGAAAGTGAAGCAGAATTTGACCATTAATACTGACTTCTTTCTAATATCAGTCAGTGTAAGCCATATATTGGACCCATGGAAATGACTTACTCCATAAATGAGATGTTAGGGTTAATGAACCAGTTCTAATAGCTCCAATATTAAATTTTCATCTAATCTAATTTATCAAACCTAAATTGTTTGTAATTAAGGTGGACATACACTTTACAGCTGCTCTATACCTTAATGAGAGATGAATTGAGCATTTATCAGAAGGCATCTGTGGTATTTCTCTTTATTTGTTTAAAATCCTTTCAGTTACACAACCTATGCCATTCAGTTTTGATAAACCTCGAAGATTCTTGTCACCTGTAGGGAGACGGGAGGTGACCCAGGAAGAGGGAGCGCGATGGAACAGCACGGAGGCAATTTGGTAATCCCTGGTGGTCTGCAAAGCTTGAATCTGCTTCCTTTCTCGCTCTCTCTCTCGCTCTCTCCCCCTTGTTAATTTTTCAATTTCCAAGACAGAAAAATGTAATTTTAAATAGATCACAGTTGTTATGCAACACGGTAATTTTCAGGCACTTTCAGAGTATGCCACATCCTTAAAATCAAATATTAATGAATTCTGTAATAAACTGAGCTCCTACTTAGAGCCTGTGGAAGTAAATTGGCTCTGTGCAAGATATTCAGTCTCAATAGACAACCTGAATATCAAGAAAAATGTAATCCAGGAGAGTAGAAAAACAGGTTCCTTGGGTGCAGAATTAATCGTAGTTTGATTAGGGAGACAGCAGAGTGTTCTGAAGCTCCTAAAATGGTCTGTAATTGAGACAGTGTTGGCTTCAACTCCATCTATTAGAAGAGCTGGTGTTGCTGTATGGTGGTCTTGGCCTGATGGCTTCTCTGATGAGTTCAGAGCTAGGGTCCCATGTTCTGGTCCCAAAACACTGGGCCAAATATTGATGCCTGTACTTGGGCAGACTCTCAGGGGGTCGAGATTTACTGTGGTTTTACATCAATTGATTAAAACAGGATGAATTCCTGGAATGAAGGTTTAGGAAAACTCGTGAGGGTCATGGGTTGCGTGATGATACCTCAACATTAGATCAGGTTCTTTAAATATACTGTGAAAACGTTCAGGATCTGGCCCACTACTTGCTCCACATACAGAACAAGTTGACATGGAAGAGATTTGGTGTCCATGTCCATCAGTCTATCCACCCTATAGCCTTCAATTTCACCATGTTTTCCCTGCTGGGAAACACTACTGATGCCAGCCACTATGAAACTGTGCTGCTGGGGCACTGCAGCACTTGGTATTTGAGGGTTTTTTCCCCCTCACTGTGCTACAGAAAAGGCAGCACCTTGAAGACACTGTCTTGTACCAGGGTGGGGGTTTTTTTTTTTAATGCCATTTAGTGTGCTTTTATCATTGTAACAGAAGTTCTTAGTGACTCACAGTGTAAAAGGAACAATCTGTTAATGAGGCATTTTACCTTCAAATGGTTTAAATGCCACCTTGAGTGGTTTTAAGTATTGAGTTGTGATGATATAACTGTGCTGTAACAATCTATATTTAAATTCCCACTCTGGCTTTTCGAAACTGTGTGATTTAGCATTCATCAGCCCCTAAATACATGGAGCCTGTTTGAAGGCTTTAATTCCAGACCCTCATTCTTAAAAAACCCCCATATTACTCTGAGAACATTTAAACAAATAGTTTAATCTGTAAGGCTGCAATTCTGCCTTTCATCACAAAGTTGGGACCATTTCACAGTCATAGAATCGCTTAGGCTGGAAGGGACCTCAGAGACCATCTCGTTCCAACCCTCCTGTCATGCGTAGGGACAACTTTCAATGGACCACATTGCCCAGAGCCACATACAGCCTGGCCTTGAACACTTCCAGTGATGGAGCGTCCACAACAGAATCACAGAATCATCATGGCTGGAAAGGACCTCCAGGGTCATCAAGTCCAACCTTTATCCTATTATCTAACTGCTAGACTAGATCCCTAAGCGTCGTGTCCACTCGTTCCTTAAACGCATCCAGGGATGGTGACACCACCACCTCCCTGGGCAATCCATTCCAGAACCTAACCACCCTCTCAGTAAAGAACTTCTTTCTGACATCCAATCTAAACCTCCCCTGACTCAACTTGAGGCCTCCATGCGCAACCTGTTCCAGTGCCTCTGCACCCTCATAGTGAGGAACTTCTTCCTAAAAGCTAATCTAAATCTGCCCTCTTTTAGCTTGAAACCATCCGCCTTGTCCTATCACTAGAGTGCCTCCTAAAAAGGCCCTCTCCAGCTTTCATGCAGGCCCCCACAGGGGTTCTAGAAGGCCCTGCTATAAAGTCCCCCTGAGCTTTCTCTTCTCCAGGCTGAGCAGCCCCAATTCCCTCAGCCTGTCTTCATAGGAGAGGTGCCCCAGTCCTACGATTATCCTTGTGGCCTCTTCTGGACTCACTCCAACAGTTCCATGTCCTTTATATCGGAGGCTCCAGAGCCGGATGCAGCAAATACCACGATGATATTTTCTTCCAAGTTCTGCCAGTTCTCTGCCTCTCAGGATATTACTGTCCGCTACCAGAACAGTCTGCAGGCAGCGGGGGTTTGGCCTGCGAGGTAAAGAAACCCTACTGTGCTTACATGGTTGACTATGGTGGTAACGTAGAACCCTACGGGGGTCTCCCGCGTAAAACTCAAAACCAAAACATAAAGTAGGCAGATGTGATGCACAAACTCACAAAGGACTGAGGGCCACCATGCGGCGTCACAGCCGCAGAGGCCAATGTGACGCTGTACTAAGCTGTAAGTTTAGTTAAAGACAAGTGCAAATAACTAGAAAACCCAGTTAAACCCTGCGAATACCTGCTCAGGAGTGCCCTAAATCTTCACAACTTATCAAAATCCTGTTGGCAGCAGTGCTCCTCTCCTGCCTTCGCTGTACTGATGCTCTCCTGATGGCATCTTTGTGGAAGAACATTTTGTCAGTTCTTCATTTGATTTGCCTGGTGATGATCCTGCAGATACCCCGGGGGTGGTGTTTTGCCTGCTTCGAAACCCATTACCCTGCCAAACTTTAGCTTTGTGTTGCCATTCGTTCCCAAGAGGAACAATAACTCTCCATCCCCCATTATGTGCATTAAATGAGCATTGCAGTACAGAGTTTGTTTTTCCAGATTCTTCCACTTTTAAACTCAGCTTCCTTCAGACAGCTGCTCGGCTGTTACCTGGTAAGGCTTTTGCAGATGTTTCACGGTGCAGCGCTTGGCTATGTTTTTCTGTCTGGCCTGGCAATCCAATCTTTTCCACACGCAATGAGCTTGTTGCTTCCTTTGAAAGGCATCTTGCAGCAGCCTGTGGCGCTGTCAGGAGCATGAGGCTCATAACAAAGATTTACGTGGTGTCTGTAAGTCAGCCCTGACACCACCAGACTGGTTGTGATCTTTTATACTTCAGTAACTTAAGCCTTCTTCATGAAGGACAACATTCCCAGCTCATGCCTGTCTCTTAGCATTTGTCCCTTTAGTGTGGTAGCTGTGTTTCCTGCTTTGTAGTTATTTCAGGTCTAATTAACTTACTTTAAACGAGTGCAGATTTTTTTCCCCCCTTCAGTATTTGATTTCTTATCTCCCACGCAAACAGAAGGCTGCGGAACTGCGTTAGTTGGCTTTAAGCATGGCAGATGCAAGGAGATGCTCCGTGACTCCCTTTGTTTGCATGTCCTCATAGCTATTACGACTCTACAATAGGGTTTTACGCTCCGCAGTGTGGTTGCACAGAGAACACCTGTATAAGGTACTACGCTTGTGATTTTTTATTATGGCTTACAACGATTGGGTGGGATCAAAAGCATTAAATGAGCACGTAATGGGGAATTTTCCATGTTAAAAATAAGGCTGAGGGGCAAACTCTGGTTTTTCTCATGCAGAGGTAAATTGAGAGGACCGCGGCTGAAGTGAATGGAAGCAGCTCACATTAGAATCACCATAATGATAGTAGGAAAAAAGCCCTGTAATGGATGGATGTGTGTTGCTATCAAAATCTTAACTCTTTTTTCCTCCTTCTTGATACACATTAATGTGTTGCTGCTTAGTCCACCTTTACCATTGCCAAAATAACAAGCATCATCGTAAGGAATAAGCCCAATAAAGGATCTTTGTTGGGACCTTGCTTAAACTAAGGGCTGCAGATGGCTTTTAACTAACTGAAACAGGAAAGGGAAATGGTAATGGCCAACCTGTGGAAGAAACAATAGCTACAGGAGGTAGCAATGAAGCTTTGATCTGCTGCAGAGTTGTGACTGTATTGCTGACTGGTTGTTTCACAAAAGAGCAGCATGGTTCAGGTTGGAAGGGACTTCTTGAAGTTAACTTGTCCAGGACCACCTTGATCCCGTTGCCCAGGACTGTACCCAGGGCCACTCCAAGGATGATGTTGAAATTATTTAATGTGAAGTTGTGTTTTTAGGTCTCTGTGAGCTTTCTGTTTGAAGCAGTGGAGCTTAAGAGAAGGATTTGAAGGTGTAAATTAGGTAACCAGTGTGGTCCTGGTAAGTAAGGTCCTGATTTTACATGAGTTTGCCACAGTAATTGCAAATCAGGCTTTGACTTGAGTAAGATCTTCATTTATTACCAGCACTGAAGATCAGCTTTGATAATTCACTCCCATCTGTGCATGGACAGTTTGGTGAATTGTGCAGACTCTAGTACTGACAGTATCAGGGCTAAACAAGCCCAGAAGAGAAGTAAATGTGATTGCTGTTCGTTTAGGACTTGCGTGAGGTGAATTCACTGTATCTGCAACACCATGACCATTTACAGTATTGGGATATTGACAACTCCGTGTTGTTTTCTTCCATTTTCAAGCATTTGGCTCACCCAATAACTCCTAAATGTATGCAACAAATTTCCCAAGAATAACCACGGTAGCTCTGCGTCCCTTTAGCAGATGCATTATGCAGCTAGAGGGAATGTTAAGGCTGGAACTGCAAGACTTGCCCTGACTCCTGTCAGAGGACCAGACCCCAATCTTTGCAAAGTCAACCCCTTTTCTACCCAAGTAATTAGAACATTTAGCACCTACTTACTGGTTTTAAATGTTATTTTCTGTACGTACCCTACAAATAATACATTTTTATATTAAATTTTAGAAAAGCAGCTAATAGGATTGAAGAGAAAACTCATGGTCATGTGTGTGAATATCACTGGATTCTAGTATCTTCTAGTATTGTTCAGCTAAATGTCCTTTCTCTGGTAGTTTTTTAATGTTTGTGGAAGGTCTACAAGTTGATGTGTCTGAAGGTACTTCTCAACTTCATGGGCCTCCCTCAGGCCTTCCTAACTGAGCTGGTCATACTTTTTGCAACCATACTGGTAATGGTGACCCAGAGGTGTGGTAAAGACGGGGAGGGAAAGTTCATCATCTGTGTCTGCCCAAGCAAGCTTCTCTTCACAACTGGAAATTAATCACCTGTTGAGCCTGTAGATTAATTTTATTAACTAGATCATTAGCTTAGGCTCATAGCTTGATCTCACACGTCTTCTACTCTCTTTTGAGAAGTGGAAATGTTTTATAAATAGTAGATGACATGAAAATGGATTAAAAATCAAAATAACCCTCTGAAATATGTATGCTGATACATAAATTAGTAGTTGGAAGAAACATTTTCCCAAATTGCCTTTTTTTTTCTCTTTCTTAATGACTTCTTTTTTCCTCTGCATTTTAAATATTCCTGTTAGTTACAGCGCACGGCGTGTTCAGCACATAGTTCACAACTATAAATTTTATACCTAGAGTGCCACTGCAGACAGTCCAGTTGTGTGCTAGGATGTAACAGCAGAAAACCAACATTCCTCAGCTAGTCCTGTCCGTGTAAAGGGTATATATTGGAGGAGATGAATCTTTGCTGCTGGCTGTGCAGGCATGATGCTCCTTAATGGGAGCAAAGGCAGCACAACCTACCTAGTAATTCATCTGTGAGGCTCTACAGCCTTTCTGTTTATGGGGAAATCTCACTAGTGACCTGTTAGGTCACTCCACTGGCTCTCATGTGCTGAGCCCTGTATCTTGCACCTACTGATGATGATGGACAGCATCGCCTTGAATTCTCAAAATCTGTTGAAATCAACCTGGTATGTTTTGTCCTTTGTCACAAAACATTAAGAGCAGAGGTGGGAACCCTCACACAGGGAGAGGCAGGAGAGCTGCTGTCTCTTCATATATTGTATTTCCAACAGTTCATGGCAACATCTGACGGATGAATTGTAATGAGCTGTAATTATGTCATGAGAATGTGCTGTATTTTGATTCAAAATCCAGGGCTAATTAGTTAAGAGCGAACCGGAATGCTCTAATAACAAAATGATGCCTGATTTACACATCTACTTTGCTTTGCCATTCTGACGCAAAAGGAAGCTGAAGGGGTTTTTTCAAGTTTGTAGAGTTTTATTTACCAACTCACCAACTTCTGTCAATTCTGCCTTTTGGGTTCTTCACGATTGGCCCATCCATGTCAGCAGAAGCTTCGGGGTCTTGTTTGTAGGCCTCTAAGACATGAGCATCTTCTCCCAGTACAGATGGTATCACAGACTATAGAACTTCCCTGACAGAACCTTCATGGTGTATTAGCGCTTTTTTTTTAAAAACCCTGGGTTCTTGAGGCCATTGGTCACCTTTTAGATATCAGTGGAACTTCAAACATCATGGAGTTGGGTTTGGGAGTGGTGCTGCCTGGTTTATTGATTGCCTCAAGGTGTTGGCAGTGACCAGCTTGGCGATATGATGCTTAAAATTTGGTGAGGTGGCATGAGATTCCGCTTTTTGTGCAGGGCGATAGCATGGAGCAGCATCCTACCAGCTGATGAAGATGTTGAGCTGGTAACAAGTGGGGTTTGGCTCTCAAAAATAACTAGCTTCCTGGATGGGTTTAGATTGGTGAGTGAGTTGATGCTCTGTGATTGTTCTGGAGTATTTTCCCACCTCACAGTGATGAGAGAGTATTTTGCCCAAGCAAAACCCCCAGTCCCCCCTGTCACTGGTTTTGTTTAGTAGGAGCGAGGAAAGCCTTGGCTTTGTTTTTTCAGGTTGCGGTTAGTCTTTCCTTCCTTCCAAAGGTGTGCAAAGGCTTCACGAAGCAGCGGCGCTGCCGGAGGTGCCGCAGCTACCCAAGGAAGCAAAATTAACATCCAGTATGTTAATTTGTTTTCCCTGTCCTTCAGTCACAGCGAGGAGAGAGGCTCTAAATATTTCAGTGACTGAGAACTTTGGATTCCCTCTCCTTGCTCCACAACAACAACAACAACAAAAGCCATTTATAGCAATAACAGTTAGCAGCGATCCAGCAGCCTCAGAGAGCTTTAGGCAGCGTCTCACCACGGCCACAACATGTTAAATGCTTTCTTATTTTACTCTTCTTTTTGCACTGAATGCCTCTGTGAAAACAAAACAACAGCAACAAAAAGAGAGCGCTTGAGAAATAAAAGAGCAAAAGCGAAACCCAAAGAAAGATTTTTTTATTGCTATGTTTTACTTTGCTGGCAGACCAGAGCAAAGGTTTTCTGAACATTTAAAAGATGAAAAAGGTGAAGAATCCCAGAAGCGATTTATCTTGAAGCGAGATAACTCTAGTATTGATAAAGAAGACAATCAGGTTGGTTCTCGGTTCGAGAGTTGCTGAAATTTGTTCTTGTTTTTCGAAGGTGGGCTGACTGATGTTATTGTTGTTCTTTTGTTGTTGCTCTCCTCCTCCCGCACCCCTCCTCCCCGCCTCCTTTGGCGTTTGTAGCATCGAGCCCTGGCGTGGCCGCTTCAGCCCTGGCAGCGTGTTGGGTTTGCATGGGTGGTTTGCTTGGCGCAGGACTTGCTGCATGCCCATGGGGTGGGGTTGGGGGGGTGCTGGTGCCTCTGGGCAAGGCTGTGTCCCTTGCGTTTCTCAATGTCTCGCCTGACCGTGGCAGTTGTTCCGCTCCCTTACAGCTTCCTTTTTCCTCCTCGTACTCCTTCACAGCTGGATTTCAGTACACACTGATGATAAACCTGACGTAGCCCAAATAGAAGAGAGAAAAAAAAAAAAAATCAGATAAACCAAATAAATGCCCCCAAGAAACGCGGTGCTGACGGCAGTTTGATTAATATTATTTTCACTTTATTTTGTTTTTAAACCATCCTAAATTAATTCTTGACAAAAATCTGAAACTTCTATCTCTTAGTCCCCTCCCTCCTCCTGTGCCCTTACCTCCTTTTACTGTCTGTGTGACTCTTACTTGCTCGTTGTGCATGTGCTGTGGCAGACGTTCCTCCCGCGGTGTTGCCTGTGCCGTAACACACCGTCTTACCGGAGTTGAGCCTCATGAGCCGGGCAGCTTCAGGGGAACACGCACGCATCTCTGTGTGTGTGTGTGTGTGCGTGTGTGTGTTTGTGCTGCCTTTACAAGCGGGTCTTGTGCTGTTTCAATCCGCTGCAAGCTCTGTATGTGGAATATGTTAACAACAACAACAACAAATAATAATCACAAAGGGTTCTGACGTGAATTGCTTTGATAAGAAAACAGTTTCTCACAGGTAAGAAGACAGCATATACTTTCCTTGCATAGGTGGTGGTTGTGGACTGATGAGTCTCATTGCCAGCTTCCTTCATGTTTTCAGTAAAGGACCAGTTTTTTTCCCTTTTTTAGTTTTTGTGCCCCCCTTTTTTTCCCCTTGACTCTCACTTGTACATAGCAGACTTACCCAGTTACGGCTTCGCAAACAAACCCAAGGCATTTTCAGGGTGTGCTGTACATGGGGATTGGCCAAAGGGTAGCAGCGTTAACATTCTCACCAGGCACTGGGGTGCAGGGGAAGAAGGAACAGTACTTGAAACCCAGTTGCCAACAAAGCATTTCTTGCCAGGGCTCCTCTTTTCATCTCCTCCCTCCCACCACACAGCCATTTCCTGTACTGCGCTTGACTGAGAGGCACAAATGGCCCTTCTTCTCTCATGAAAACTGAACTTCTGAGGGTTCCATATGGTATGGAAATGGTTAAAAGTGTCAGGCCAAATATTTGTGGCTTCTCCTTGTACACACAGACTTCGCTGGGTTTCTTCTAGGGTTTGCAGTTTTGCTCTTGCAGCCCGGTCCCTCTTGTTCGTCCATTCTGGTGGTAGCACCATGCTACCGGCCCTCCTACCCCTTGCGGCCATAGACAGGAGAGTTGAGAAATCTTCACAGTCAAGAGCGGCGTGTTTAGACTTGGGGTGAGAGCACGCAGTTTTAGGACAGTGGGTCCATGCAGAAAGTCTTGTTTCAGCCACCTGCTCTGCAAACACCCTGTACAGTCTCTAAGGGGTGCCCAGCCTCACAGGGTGTTGCGTGCAGGACCGGCAGCTCTTGTTTTCATGCTTCGTTTGTTTAAGTGACCATTTATTATTCTCAGCTGACAGTAACTTGATGGCAGTTTTATACAGCTCAACTTATATAACCCTCCTGGTTTTCTTTCTGCTCAGCAAAACAGAATTCTTCCATTTAGAGATGACAGACGAAGTAAATCAATTGAAGAGAGAGAAGAGGAGTATCAGAGAGTGAGGGAGAGAATATTTGCACAAGATGTGAGTAGTTGTTTTCATTGCCTCTTCAGTGCCATACCGTCACCGGTAGTCAGACAGTCTTGCCCCGTTCTGACACGAACACCACATCTGGACTTGCCCTGCAGAGCTGAAGATGACAGGGAAGGGCTGTTGGTGCAGAGGGTCTGAGAGGAGCTTGATAGGTGTGGACATCAGCTTCTAGAGAAGGAGGAGATGAGAGCTTCAGGGAGAAGAAGGGTAGAGGAGATACGAGGCCCAGCATGTTGTGTGCAGAGCATTTATCCTGCTTCTTTGAATGTTTATGTTTGTGTGGTCTAGAATCGTAAAATGGTTTACGTTGGAAGGGACCTCAGAGATCATCTAGTTCCAACCACCTTGCCATGGGCAGGGACACCTGTCACCTGACCAGGCAGCCCAAAGCCCCATCTCTTGATGGGCTGTGGTCTTGAACACGTCCAGAGATCAAGCAGCCACAACCTCCTTGGGCAACCTGTTCCCAAGTAGGATCCACCCTCAAAGAGAGGAATTTCTTCCTAAGATCTGATCTAAATCTCTCCTCTTTTAGTTTGAAATTATTTCCCCTCGTCCTGTCACTAGAGTCCCTTGTAAAAAGTCCATCTCAAGCTTTCTTATAAGCCCCCTTCAGCCACTGGAAGGTCCTGTGAGGTTTCCTTGTTGTTTCCTTGTCTTTTGCCAACCAGAAAGCAGTGATTTAAAAGGACATTCTCAATAGCTCTGAAGAGCTGTCCTATTCCATAACTGTTTCAAGCTGGATCACATTTTCTAAATGTCCTTCTGCAGAGCCTCCTCATGTTTTGTTTCTCTGGGACAGTGCTGTAGCACTGAGCCACTTGAGCACACGTAAGAGCCAGAGCTAAAACGTGGAGTGGCACATCATTTTTCTGAAATGACCAATTAAGGGTTTGTATTTCTGCCATCGGTCACAGAGTTGATTAATTTATTTGGAAAGGAATAAAATAAAATAGGCATTTTAATTCCTGCCTTTACCAAAACAACCAAAACTTACACAACAAGCTGCTGAAAGCATTGAAGTATCTGACTACCTCGTGTTCCTGAAAAAGAAAGTAAGTCTTCATTTTGCTGTAATACTCCTACAAGGAGAAATAATAAAATCTCACATCACAGTGGGAGCTCTGCAGCTTAGAGGACTATGGGAATAAACCAAATTAAAACCAAAAATCTTATTTGCCAGTGTCCTTTTAAGTTAAATCCATTCAGATGTTGCAGGGTCTGTAGTTTTGTTGTAGATATCCTTTCATTTTGCTCTGGTTTGAGAGTTCCCCACATCCGACTTCTTTTTGTTTAGCACAGTACATGGTAGAGCTTTAAGCTTTGTGGTGTTTCACCACAAAGATAGATAATTTGCTTTTTAAGCAGTGACTTGCCACACCTCAGTGTTTTTAGCCTCACTTTTTCTGCTTGGCTGTGACAAGTCCAATAAAAGCAGAGGCCTTTGGCTTTCCATTTCGCTTTCAGCACATGGATCTGATGTAAATACTGTCCCGTAGTATAAATGGTAGAGTTACCAAGTGGTTCGAGGGCTGCAAAAGCCTCTTTACAACCCATATCCTATATGAAAGGTGCTGTGTCTGGCATGCTGTGAACAAAGGAGCTTGTGCAAAACTCAAGAAATCTTTGGGTTTTGAAGCAGACTTCAAATGAAGCCTATTGTTTAAAACCCACCATAGGGAATGTTGTTGCCAAAAGAATGCAGTTTACACTGCAAGCAGCAGCCACAATTGCTGGGCTGGGGAATGGAGGTGGCTGGGAACGTGTCCTAAACATCTCTTCACTATAAGCCACTGGTTTTACCTTTAGATACTTGAGTTTTCAAGACAGGTGAGCAGGGAGTGGTTTAATTCCCTACAGCAGGAGGTGGTTGTTGTCTATTGGGTTTAGCATGTCTGAGTGGCAAGGAGATGTGTGGCTTGTGGCAGGTGTCTGATGGATTGGGAGTGAGCATTTGTAAAGATGGGCACCATGAGATATCTCTCCCTCTCTCTCTCATATCCCATTGTTGGCTCTCTCTCTCTCTCTGCTCTTGCAGGTGTCAGGGAGCATTGGAGTGCAATGAAATTCAGGATTAGCAGGGATCCCTAGGTCTTATCTGAGCTTGTTTTGAGCGGGCCACTCCTCACAGCTATGAGATGGTTTTAGGATGATGTCAGTGATTGTGGTGGTAGACTTAATGTCTTTTTTGAAGTTTAGGAAAGACAGCACTGTCTTCTCCTTATTGGTAGCCACTTCCTGCATGTGACTTTATAGTTTTAGAGACCTCTGCAATCCCAAATTAATCCAGTTCTCCCCAGGTTTCTCTGAGGTAGGTACCTGGAGGTACCTACAAGGCAGGTGCCTTGTCATCCTGCAAGTCGTCAGATCTAGAAAGCAAGACAGGGAGGGATCAATCATGTTGTATGTTTGTTATCTTCATAAAGTTTACAGTGCTGTAGTCAAGCCTTTATCAGTGTCTGGCTTCTGAACCTTAGCAAGTGGGTTATAGCTACTTCACTTCTAATTAGACAATGCATGAAGAGAACTTGCATGAGACATCTCCAAAGAGTAGCCTTCATGGGCAAGTGTACTGCTGTGAATTACTGCACCTAGCACCTCCCTTCATAAACCTGTTTGAGGAAAAATCTCTGTGGATAACACATTAACCCAAGAGTCAGAACTTTGAACAAAAAGTAGGAAGAGAAGGCAGTTTGCTTACAGGAGCAAAATAATCAGTGCATGCCTCAAGTGCTGTGAAAAATGTCTTAACATGGACCCCACACACCAGCCCCCAGAAAACTTCCTTGTCCTTCCTTTCATTTTGCATCACTCTGGTGCGGCAGTTCTCTTTGTTTCCAAGTGGGAAGGTTTGAACAAAATAAATGTATTCATGGGTAATGCCATGGTTACGATAGTTCTTATGATGATTAGTCTGATATTAGTCAGTTTAGATTCTATTTTCTGTCAGGTTTTCCATCGGATGCATTGGCCATCAGAAATTTTGATGAGGGGAGCTGGAGGTTTGAGTGACTCCTATTGTGTGGAGTCATAGCAGAGTGACAGAGATTGAGAAGCATGTTAATGTGATCCCTTCATAAAAGGATTGGCAAGGAAAGAAGTACTAAATAGATTCCAGCTTGCTGAAATAAGAACAAAAAAGCACACCCCAAACTTTTCAGGCTGCCACCAGTAAAAGAGCTACTATGGTTGGCTTTTAAGCCTGCAGAAAAATGGATTCTGAAGAGCAGCAACCAAATTATGTGGGGAAAGACTCATTCGTCAAGGTTAACACAGTGTAGACTCTTGTGAGCTGGAGTCACGTAAGGACCATACAATCACTCGTAAGTGACTCTCTAGAAATTGTCATGTGTTCACTGAAAAAAAGGTAGATGATTTATGACTTACACAAATACTAGAATTGCCCACAGTGCACGGGGAACCTATTAAAGGAATTAAAGAAAGTGCACCATGTTCTTTATTTTAGTTGTTAATCCTAATGGCTCTTACTGGCTAAGGAGAGTATTCTGTAGAGCCAGATCCATTGGATAACATCATGATTCCTCTACTTAACGAGGATCTTTATCACTCTCTGATTAAAGAGATTCATAAAAGAAATATTTGAAAAGGTTGCTTTAACTTGTCCTATCTAGTAGGAAACCATTAGGAAGAAGATGATTTGAAATTACTACAAAGGGTAAGCATGCCATGTAGCTACTAAAACCCTAGTGCTGCTGTACAGTACCTTTATTTGTGGCTGCAGATCAAGCCACAAGAGCCCGAGATCTCTGACATGATAACCTGATGGCATCTGCTGCAGGATTTTGCTGCATGTGAGTAGTTACCCATGTTGGTTAATGTCATTAAATACAAGAGCAGCAACAACTCAGAATACCCAGTGCACTGGCAGACCTGCCGCACGTTCTCCAATCGAGACTTTAAAAGATTCTGGGAAACTGGAAGAGTGGGGCACTTGTTTCAGAAATTTCAGTCGTAGAGTCATGGACTGGTTTGAGTTGGAAGAGACCTTCAGAGGTCTAGTCTAACAGTCATATGGAGCATCCCGACGGGAATCCTTCATGCGGAGGTCTTCGAAGAGGTGAATTTGTAGATAACTTTTTTCCTTTTGTAGGTTTGTGGTCAGTGCCTTTGCTGACTCTGCAAGAGCCAATTGTTTCAAGAGTGTTTTTGACAGCAGCTCTGCCCTGTCCTTAAGCTTTCCTGGTGCTCTAAATTGAGCATTATTGATGCTGTAGATCAGGATTGTGAGTGCTGACCTTGTAATAGCTAAATTGCTGTCCAGAGCTGCTCAGCCATCTGATTTCTAACATTAGAGGCACTTCCTCATTACGTTATTCTGTCTTCTGTGCCTCACACCTCTACAGAAAAGTAGTTTCCAGGGACTGAATTGCCCTGTGCCAACACCATCAGGAAGACAAATGGAGTTATCACAGACTCTGTCTTTAAGTCTGTCATGCAGTTGATGATGGTTCCCATCAAGACACTGAAAAGGGACAGATAAAATGTTAACTCCAGTTATTTCTTGTGCTTTATGTCCCAGTCTTTTTAAAAATGTTGGGAAAAGTTACGTTAAATTTAAAAATTCCAGGTATTACTTGTCCCTTTCCTTTTCTAACTTGGTGCAGGCGCAGACCAGTACCCTGGTCTGAGCAAGGGTTTTTACTGGATTAGTCTAGAAGAGTAGATGTAATGCTGCTTTAGAAGTGCCCCTGCAGTGAAGCCACCACACACACATGAAGCCACAGGCCCACAGCTGAGGTTGTACAAGCCCATGGGGTGATTTCACTGTGCTCCTAAGTAGTTTAGACTGTGCAAAAGTTTTAATGACTTGTGAAACCTCGCGAGTTGGGTACATGAAATGAGAGAAGAGGCAGTGTAATGCTTGTACAAGGGATCCCTATAGTTTTAGGTGAAACAATTCAAGTCTTTTCTTGGGTAAAACCTGATGTCTGCTGTAGCTGGTGGGAGTTTGGTCCTTGGCAATGGAGAACTTGCTCCTGAACACAGGGTGGGAGCTCTCCTGGGAGGCCCACATTGCTTTCAGATGTTTCCTCATGTGGATCCTCATGGGCAAAATACAGCTTTAGTGAGAAGCCACGTTGCCTTTTCGGGGCTAAATCCCACTCCTGCTGTAAATCGATGGGACATGGCTGTGGGGTGTCAAGGGAAAACTTCACTTGCACATCTGCTGGAGTGCCAGGAATGAGCAGGGTGTTGCTTCTAACGTTGGTCAGTGCTCTTGGAGTAGGTAATGAGCTCACCCTTTCCAAACCAGAAACATGCCAAATCCCTGCATATCCCATACCCATAAAATTTGATGCAGCTAATGGTAGACCTACCTGCATTATCCTTTGAGATGAGTCCCACTGTTCCAGAAGAACTGGGCACAATCTCTGATGCCCTCTTCCCTTTTGTTTCAGTTCAGTGCCAGTCCTGACTATTCTTTCTTCTTTGCCTCACGGAGGTACAATCCAGTGACAGGTCTTTGCACAGTGAACATGAAATAGGAGGGAAATGGAAGAATCAAAGAGGGAGAATTATTCATGGGAAATTGAGCACAGCTGCATTCCTCTGCATGAAAAATTAACCAATGCTAAAAGAATGATACACCTGCCTGTAGGATTTATTTCTTCCCAGCCCTTCACCTTTCTCAGGATCAGAGTCCTCCAGCAGAGAACCATTTTGCAGCAAGCTATTATTGTTGTTAATATTAAGGTGACCATCATCACTTTATGTCTTGGTGCTGGTACGACTGGTTCTTTTCCAGCTGTAAAATGTGAAATCACACCGTTACCTCCCAAGCGCTGCTTCTCTCTCTCTTTTGAAGAACTTCGAACAGTTCTGCATGTTTTCCTCCCGTTTGTCCTCCCTACCTGTAGCTCAGTGCTCTTCTGCAACCTCATTTTGAGGTGGTAGGGCAAAGCAGTCGAACCTCACATAGGAAAAGCCTTTCTTTCCCCCTGGGATTGCCAGTATTTTGCACATCCTACCACCTTCTGATCTCAAGACTAGAGAGACGTTTTGGTTTGTCTCCAAACGGAGATCCCCTCGTTGGCAATGTGTTGTTAATGCATGGAATTTATTTGACTGGCCTGACCTTAGTCTTGACCTTTTCTCCCTTCTTGTCTTCTGCCAATGCAAATGATGCATGAGTTGAAAATCCCCCGTTAAGCCTGAACAGGGGAGGTAATTCTGTGAGATCAAGGAAGGAATTTGGGATAGCAGAGCATATCTAGAACGTCTGATACAATGCCTTTTTTATTTTTCAGTCAGTTTGCTCCCAGGAAAGCCTTTTTGTGGAAAACAGGTAAAAAATAGCTTTTTTTTTTTTTTTTGTGTTAAACTAGCTGTCTCTTTACTATTTTGCCTGTAGTCCTGTAGTCGTTTATCCTAATGCATAGCCTGTTGAGCACATGTGTAACCCTTACTATCTGCAGTGGGTTTGTGCTTTCAGGGCGGGGGAGGGAGAAAGAGGTCGCCTTGAGGATTTCATCTAAGCAGAGAAGGTGTTGCTGCTGCTTTCCCAACACTTTGCCTTTCAGCTGAAAAAGCGTCACAGGAGCGAAGCGGTGGTACCCGAACCAGCCATTACTCTGTGTGATAGTTCTTTTGGCGGTCTTTTCATTATAATAAAAATTCACTTAAAGCAAAGGGAAGACGAACCAGTGATTAAGATCTACAGAGTGTGAAGTCTCTGCTCCAAAGCAGCCGTAAATTAGCTTAACTGTGCTGAAAAATCTTACAAATCGTGCACCTTTGTGGCAGATTGTAACCAGAATGCTGGTAATTTCTTTGGGGAGTGGTTGAGCAGTGCTAGCTCAAATCTGTCCATGATCCCCTTGAAGGAAGGGGAGGTTTTTCTTTACAGTATTTCTGTCTGTCCATGCTTACAATCTGTCAAGCTCATCCCATAGCAAATGGCCCCACAATAATGGCACAAAGCAGCTTTTTCAATGGACAGTCCTGTAAGTGAGATGAGAAAAGGCCCTCAAGAGGTTAAGGTCACTGTCATCTTACCACCTCAGATTCTGACAGCCAGGGAATTTTCCTCAGCTGCTTCTTCTGCATCGCAGCCATGGAGATGCATTTCATCAAAATATATCAAAACTGCAGCAGAGGAACCCAAAAAGCAAATGCTCCTGTAAACCTACCATGTCCCTCCTTGGAGAGGTTGGGATAGTAAATGTGATGTAGTTCTTCACATTCCCAAGTCAGCATGGAAAGCTCCTGAACACTGCTGAGGGCAGGCTGGGGACGTTTATGAGATAAAGCACGAACTTCCTAAGGTCTCCACTGGTTTATGCATTTGGTCCCACACCTGGAGAACATGGCCACTGCTGAAGTTTGCACATAGTTTGCTTTGCTCGAACGTATGTGAGATCAAGGTGAAGCACTTAAGCTCATGCGTAGCTCTTGTTGCTTTCTTGTGTTGGAAGTTAGGTGTGTGGTTAAGTGCTTTGCCTTCCTTTTCGGTCTGTGAAGCCGACTATTTCTCTGAGCTACAGAGATTTCCAAATAATTTAGCAAGTGCTTAAGATTGTATCTGCTGTATTTTGCAGGCTTGTAGGTTTTTCCTGCTGTTTTTATTAGGTCATATTTTAATGGATTTTCTTTTGGATGTAGATGAATGATGGTTCCTTGGCTTCTGAGAATTATCTTGCTCAGTATCAGGAAATGTTAAATGGCCTCTAGCCTCCCTGTCTGACATTTCTTATGTTCATTTGACTGTGCACAGTTGTGGGAGAGGGAGGGGGGTTCAATTTTAGCCTTGTTTTTTTCTAAGCTATGAATCTAGCCTAAGTTGGAAGACATTGCCATATTTAAATGTAGCTTTGCAGATCAGATAAATTTGAAATTGCCGTGTCTGTTACCATAGTCTCTCTCTTTGTTTTTCAGTAGGCTGTTGGAAGATGGTAGCATATGCAATGACACCCATAAGAAAAGACAGCTCTTTAGGTTTGTATGACTTTTTTTCATATTTATTTCCTAGTAAATCACACTCATGATTCTCTCTGTGTCCTTGCTGAGGGAGACTGTGATGGATGTGGGTATGTCATTGTTCTGGTTGAAAAGGAGCATGGAGAACAGGGTTCTGATCCCGCTCATCCCACCACACTCTCTGAATGGGAAGGTCACAATGGGACCCTTTCGTTTGGTTTTAGGGATCATTGGCTCAGGAACCATATGAGATTTTCAGCTGCCTGAACTGTCACAATTTGGGGATGGCTGTCACTGGTGAAAGTTCATTTTGCTTCAGCGCATACGACAGGCACGTCTCACAGCCTAGTGCCCAGACTGACCTTTTTTCCCTTCACTGGTTTATTAAAAGCTAAAGTATGACAAGAGAAACTGATTGAAGTTTTAAAGCTTTGAATCTGCTTTGAAACTTCTTCTCTGTGAACTTTGTCTTCCAACCTCTAATTCCTTCTGCCCAGAGAATATTCAAATGTTATCACGTATCCCAAATCACGTCCCAAGCCACAAGGAGACAGCAGGAGTTGGTTCCATATTTTTATGGAAGACGCAGTGTCGTGGTGCCAGCGTTCCTCTCAGAGACACAGAAAGGCTCTTCCCACCGAGTGAGCTCCCACAGGTCCAGTTCAAATCAGCAGAATCAAGCCTGTCAAGCTGCTTTTTAAAGTCAGTCAGCTGCCACCCGTTTTAAGTGGAGCAGGCAGAAGTAATGGATGCTCTCTGGAGCTTGTCCTTCATCCCATAAGGCACGTGGCTAGCCAGGCAGCAGCAGGGTGATCTCTAGATGTCCATACGCATTGGGGTTTGCTTATGTGATAGCTTGTGTCACTTCAAACCTGTCTTATCTATGTTACGTAATTTTTTGATTACGAGGAGAAAAGGCTGCGGGATTCTTTGGCAGTGCATGTCGCAGAGAGACGGTGAGACCACACCACGTAAGGAGCAGTGCTGCAGCATCTGGAGCTGTGTCCCATGGCCACAGGCAGCAGGCAGGAAAACTTTTCTCCATGCTTTGGTGTAGCTTCAATGGTCTGAGAGTCTTGAACTGGCGTGCAGGAGTAGGGAGGTGTCTCATGCTCTTAATAACTAATATTTATTTGGGTTTGGGAAGCTAATGAGAAATCTATGTAACTCAAACGCACAGGTAACTGGGATACCAACGCATTCTGTTTCTCTCCCTCTTTTCCACTATGCTATAAATATAAAAGAGTTATATATTTTATATACTAAACAATATATTTTGTTGTTTTTTTTTCTTTCCAATTAAATCTTAAGGACAATTTCTCTTTAAAAATCTTTTTCCTTTTTTGTGTGTCGTTGCCTCTGTGCTGTTTCTCTTCACGCTTTCCCACCGTCTGGGTCTAGCAAAGGTCACAACAGGTTAATTCTGCTGATCACAGCTGTGAGAGGCTCTGCTCACAGGCCAGGAACGCGCCGGCCTCATCCCGCCTTTGACACGCTGCTCCTTGACGTCCCAAGTGACACAGCGCGGCAGGTTCTCCAAATAAAAAAAACAGGAGCCATGTCTGCAAGGAGAAAAGGGAGCAAAAAAACCACCCCAAAATCAAAATAGATAAAGTCCTTTTTATTTGTAGACAGAGCTTTGAGCCTGCAAGGTATTATACTGTCAAATAAGACAAGATGGGTGGAAAATGTCTTCTAAAAACCTTCCAAAAGCCAGTGGTGTTAGCATCACTTGGGATGAGGGTTGTGGAGTGCTAAACTGTGGTAGGTATATGCTGCTTTTATGATTTTAGCAGCACACCCTAAATCAGCTGAATTCTCCTTCAAATCCTGCTCACAGCTTGCTGTAGTGTTACTCACAGTGCACTGGGAGCGCTGCAGCTCTTCACGGACAGGCTCTCCCCAGAGAGTTTTGCCATTGCTGTATGCAGAGGGGGAAAAAATACCCAGCCCAGCTGATGGTTCTCTTAAGTGGAGCAGTAGCACTGTAGAGTTTGGGGTCACTCTGGGAGGACACATGGTTAGGGGAAGGCTTTGGCTGACTTTGCAGAGCAGATGGTGAGTTGGGAACAAGGTGAAACAGAAATGAAGAGGCTGGATGTGAAGACGAAGGAAGAGGGCAGGTGAAGTTAGTGAGAAAAACATTACAGGTGATGGACAGCAAAGGGAGAAGTAGCGAAGGGTTTGCTGAGGGAAGAGACCGTTCAACAGGCAACAGAAATGCTCCGTCAGTGCTGCAGCATAATATTGCTCCATCAGCCCCGTCTGGTGAAGTCCTCTTAGGATATGTACAGAAGGGGAGCGGTGGTAAGTGCTCTGCATGTCAAAAGGGTGTAGCAGCGTTTCCGTGCTGAAGGCAGATGAGTCTGGGGGTCAGATCCTCTGTTTCAGGCATGCTTTTCCTTTTTTCTTTATTAGGCTGGCTGCAGGGTACCCAAAGGTAGACTCTGCCCTGAGATGGTTTCGTGTGCGTATACATCTTTGTTTCCTGATGTCCCTAGGGGTAACAGAGACAGCTTGGGGAAGGCATCTGGCAGTCGACAGAGCAGCACAGAGAATGATTTGAAGTGGGCAGACCACCAGAGGCCATGGAGCAGCACAGACTCGGACAGTTCCAATCGGAATTTGAAGCCAGCCATAACCAAGACAGCCAGCTTTGGTGGGATAACCGTCCTGACAAGAGGAGATAGCTCATCAAGTAACAGAAGTACCGGCAAACTGTCTAAAACAGGTAGCTAGTACTGTATTGGGTTCATAATGCTTCTTGTTGTGTAGTGATGAATGGCTTTGCTGGTACCTGATTGAGTAGATAGATCACAGAATGTTTTGGGTTGAAAGGGACCTCCAGAGACCACCTAGTCCAACCCCCACGGTACCTTATCTGAGTGTGGTGGATGATAAAGCATTTTGGTGTGCAAGAGACCTTTGACGATCATGTAGTCCAACCCCCATGGCTGAATTACATGAGCAGTTGTATCTCCTGCGCAGAAGCGGGCATATGCATCCATCTGTGTGCACCAGTGTCTGGGTACCTGCTATTGACTTTCTAGGAAACCAAAAGAAATCCTGGTGCCTGAGCTTTGCAAATCATAGGTGAGGTAGAAATTTCATGGAGTGGAGTATGTGCACATCCTGTTGGAACTGCTTTCAGGCAAATAAAGGATTTACTTTTTATTAATCTTCATTGAATCATGGAGAACTAAATACCATTTATCTGGTGAGAAATCCAAGAACATGTTGAACACAGACCATCTGTGTATTGGAGTAGAGCCCCTTTCATTGCTGGCAGATGAACCAGTACACTGTGGTGGAAGCAGGCAGAAGGACTGAATCCACTGAGGTCCCCCAATCTCTGTCTTCTTGTGTACTTCCCATTAAATGAAAACAGCATTTAAGGAGACTATGAACCTGGTGAAAATTCTGTATTTATTTTCATTACTTCACAAGCACATCAACAGGTGAGTCACGGAGTATCCTGTCTTTTCTTCTTAATGCTTCTGATTTATGTTTCTTTTGAGACCCTTGGCAAGTATTTGGGTTATTTTCTGAAGAGTGCAGAATCACAGAATATCTAGAGTTGGAAGGGACCCATAAGGATATTTGATATTCACGAGTTGGGGAAGGGGCCACAGGGTACTGGTATAGCTTTTCGGTATCATTCCCCTTCAGTAGAATTCAGGTACGTGTATATCCCCACAGCATTGGATTGCAGCGATGACAGCCAGATCCAGTTTGGAGGGTCGAGACACCTGATTGCAGAAGAGTAGTACTTTTAAGTGACCAGTTCACTGTTAATTGAAGGGTGCACTTAAAAATGTGAAGCACATCGATACTGGTAAATAATCTGCACTCTGTGCACACCAAACCTCAAATTGCTTTCAAATGAAGGCTCTTAAATGTTTTAAAAATCAGTGATATTAAAATTCCATTCATATTGTTAAGTACCTGGGCATTTTTTTAAGCATGAAAGGCCTGGAAGGCACCGATTCTGTCCCCATTCTATTCTACACAGAGTTCTAGTCGGTTCTCTAAAGTGCTTTAAGATTCACAAGAATAAATGTACAGGAGGTTTTTTTGTCTTGCACATAAGATATAAGAAATCAGTCTAAAGTTATTAGTTGGTCAAAATGTTCTTTGCTGATTAAATGTTTGTGACCTCTATGAATGTGGAAATTATTCTGCATTTGTGAGGGTCATCATGAACCCTTGTCAAACATGGAAAAACGAAAAGTTCCTGGATTCTCACAGCTGCCTTTCCGAGTCGAAGCAGTGGTGCGGTATTAGTGTTGTAGCCTCTCTGGGTTGTTTAGAATATTGTCATCAAAATTAATTGTTCTACCCTTTGTCTGAACTTCTGATAAATTAGGAATCAATGGTACAGACCAGTCAAACAGAAGCTGAAGCATGGAAAGATGTTGGCCTCCCCTCAGGCAAAGACACACCGTAGAACATACTGTTCTCCACAGCAGTGTCCCACGGTGTCCATTAGTTGTAGATATTAATTGTGTTCACAGGCACATGAATTAGAACTTAGTAAAGGAATTCTCTTACCTCATTCTTGCACACTGGCAGTTCCAAACTCATCGCATCTGATCTTCTTAGTTCTAGTGGTTATTTGCACGCACCTCACTGATTGTTTGGAAGACCCCATGCCACCTGGAGAGCACAGATGTTGTGTTGAGAATAAGCTTCTCTGTTATAAGAATCACAGAATCATAGAGTTGTTTTGGTTGGAAAAGACCCTCAAGATCATCAAGTCTAACCTTTAACCCAACCGTCCCAAGGCCAGCAATAAACCATGTCCTAAAGCTTCAGATCTCTATGACTTTTAATTGTGTCCACAGATGGCGATTCAACCACCTGAAGTTTAGTAGGTAAATAGAAATGTCTTAAGCAGTGATTCAGTACCGAGTGGGGAGCTGATAATTTACCAAATTGCAATCAGATTGCAGTCCTACAACTTCAGGCATCATACAAAATGTTGGTTAGATTAGATTTCCAGTCAAATAACAGACTTTCCAGGGTCGACTAAGCATGTGAAGTGGTAGGTGAAATCTGTGTCCCTGTAGATGTACCTATTCAGGCTCTAACAAACACACCTGTGAAGAGAAATATCAGTTCATCACCTGCCTTGTTGTTTTCACTGACACATTACAACAGGTTTTAATATATAAATTTCAAATGAAAGTCTTCTCTGTACCTGTGTATCTGCTTAAATAATTATCAGAAGACCTGGAAGATGTAGCTGTTGTGTCTTTAGCTTCGGTTAATGCATTTTTCCATGCGATGGAATGCCACATCTGTTGGGAGCGTATTTCTTTCCCCCCATTTACGAGGGTGTAAGCAATATTGATGCAGATCTGTAGGGATCATTAACCCCTTTGGCAGGGGGTTACCAATTACTTGGAGCCACTGTCTAATCTCTCTGAGGCGCTCCTTGCTACTGCTGTTGGGGAAGGGTGATCATACTGCAGGCATTTCAATATATTAACCTTTTTTTCCAATTTATTTTTTTATTAAGTGTCCTGCAAATCATAATGTTGTCTCTGAGGTTTGGAACTGCATTTCTGCCTGTTTACAAATTCCTTTCATCTGGCATTAGACTGATGGATCTTGTGAGTCCAAGAGAAGCTGTAGGAATGCTGATGTATGGGCAGTAAATGAGGAGCCAGCTGCTTCCAGGTAGACACTTCCCACCAACTGACTATACAGAGACATCAATCTTATTTTTAGAAATGGAGTTTGCAGAGAAATCATCGTGTTCACATCAGCACCTACGAAAAAACCCCTAAATGCATAGTGGTATGTAGAAATGCAAGTGACTTATACAAGTAACAAATGTTCCTACTCCAGGAAGCTATATCCAAGACAACAATATTTCCAGTGGTGATCGGTGCTCTACTGCTCCTGAAAAATTTGACTGTCTGGAGTGAATATTGATAAGAAAGGAAAAATTTACCTTGGTGAGACCAGCAGAGATGGTCAAAGTCATCAGATACTGAACAGTGACACAACACAAACAGAGCAAGGTTGCATCACCCACCAGCACTCAGAAAAAAACCCCAGTTATGTATATATTAAATATGTTTATGTTATATATTTTCTTTTTAATTGGAAAATCGGTGGTACCACCCTGCTCACCCTCTGCCAACCCTCTGAGCTATTAAGCATTTATAGTGATTTTTTTCTGTCTCTCTCACCACTCTTTGAAGTGCTGCATCTCTCAGAGTACTTCAGAAATATATTAATGGGAAGTTGTGAGAATGTGAAGGTTATTATTATGTCAGCTGTGAAGCAGCAAGAAAATTGTAGAGGAATCTGAAGACATAGCCATCATTACATACTGGGTTGGGGGGAAGAGGTTAGATTGCATAATGGGGGCAAGAATCTCATTTAGCCGAAGTTTCCTTCAGAAGTCTTTAGCCAGACATCTCTTAATGTGAATCTGAATAAAGCCAGATAGTTAATGCCCTTTTTTGTGTCATTTGCTACAGTATTGGATTCGTTATGTGGTGATTTCTTATTCCAGATTTAGGCACCGTGAAAACAGCTAATCAGAGCTACAAAGACAAGATTAATTGGTGTTAATTTTCAAACGTTAATGCTGGAATTTACTTGGCTTAATATGTCTAGACTTAAAATGATAGGAAATAAGTTTTTGTGATGGAGAAAGAATGAAAGTAGATCATTTTACACAGGATAAGTGGGGTAAAATTGGTTAAGTAGTAGTTTCTGGGATTTATTTTTTTTATTATTCAGACAGTTGCTGGCATTGATTTGTGTCTTACTTGTGTTCTTTCAAAATCACCAACTTGATCTACTGACACAGGAGAGCAGACCTGGGCTTTATAAAGACAGACATCTCAAATCCGGAGCCTTGGCCAGTGAGGAGTGATTGCTCCGGAGGTTCTTCCACTGATTCTGCCAACCAGTTAAGGAGGAACCTCAAAGCCAAAGGACTTTGGCTCTCTCATATTTAGAAGCTGCTAAACAACTGATACAGCGGGAAAGGACATGTTTAAAACTTGTGTAGATCTGGAGCTTAGGGACATGGTTCAGCAGTGGGATTGGTACGGGTTGGGTTAATGGTTGGACTCGATCTTTAGGATCTTTTCCTAGCTGAATGTTTTGACGAGTCTGTGAAAACAAGCAATTGAATGTCAGGTCAGCACTCCTTCATTTCTGGTACCTTTCTAACCCATTGAATTCAATAGGTGCTGGAAAAGAGGAGCAAGTAGAGCAAGAACTCACAAGAAGCAACATGAGGCTTTTCATGAAGCATGAACCATGTCAACACGTCAGGGAAACGCAGGGGAGGACCTGTAGAAGGAAAATTAAACTAGCGGTTGTGTTTCCATTTGCAAGGATGATGCTAACTAACTGCTTGCAGCTTGATGAGGTAACTCCAGGATCAGCTCTGCAGTTTGTAAAAACACCAAAATCCAACTGATCAAATAAATGAAACTATCCCTAATAAATAACACTATCCTTGCAGGAATCGTCGTGCTAAAATTCCAAGCTCAGTCTAGTCATTCAGGAGGGCACTAAGTAGGTTAGTAATTAATTGAAATCTAATCAAGTAAAATCTCTGAAGTTTGGCAAGTACGTTTGTTTTCTTAAAAGAACATGTCTCCCCATCCTTCCAGGCACAAATGGTTTAGCACACTGGATTTGCTGATCACTTTTAATGGGCTAAGGGCTGAAAAGCCAAAGGAGCAGAAGTCTTGGGCAGTGTTTTGCACAGCTTTAAGTTGAAACACATACGGCAGCTCAAGCTTTTCCTTACAGAAAATATTTGTTGGGGTTTTGTGGTGATTTTTTTTGTTGCTTTTTTTTTTTTTTAAATTCCTTTACAAACCTTTTGATTATTTTTTTATACCTTATTTCAGCCTTAAAAAGATGTGCTGAGTGTTCTATGTTCTTTCTGATAAAGGTCTTTGCTGCCTGGCAGATGTTGTGGGAAGAAACTGCCAGCTGGTCATGGGTTGTTGCTTGCCTTTGCAGTCTGTGAAGATGGTCCTTGTGTATGTGCCACGTCTGATGGGTTTGGGTCCCTTGTTAACCCCCCTCACTCTGGTTGTGTCTCCCTGTTAGGCTCAGAGTCTTCCAGCAGTGCTGGCTCCTCAGGATCACTGTCACGAATACATCAGCCTCTCCAAAGTGCATCTCTTGTCCCAGGGGTGACGGCCAGCTCTTCAGGCAGCGTGTCCTACCCTGAGACTGGGATGAGTGGCCAGGTGACCCCCAGCAACACCAGCTATATCATTCTTCCACTTGAAGCTGCAGGGATACCACCTGGCAGCATCCTTCTCAATCCTCACACAGGTCAGTACGATGCTCTCCTACCTGCTGCTGTCCTTCAGTGTCATCGGAGTGATCAGCAAGTGTCTTGTTCCTAGAGATATTTTCACTGGGACACTTTATATGGAAGCAAATATAGATAAAAATGACATTTGGCAGGTTGTCTTTGAGTCTGCTTGCAAAGCTGGGTTGACTTTCTGAGGTTTTTGTGCCATAGCAGGTGGGAGATGATACAAAATGAACTTGTGGGGTCCCAGACAGGATGTGCTTCTTCAACAGTCCTGGCACCCCTTGGCTGTGAATCCTCTGAGATCCCATTAATTCCAGAAAGGACAAATATTCTTCCACATTGAACATGCTGAGGCACAGTGCAGCCAAAATCTGATGTCAATGTCTTGCAGATTGTGCTTAACAGCAGAATTTCAAAAGGCTTAAGGTCTGCATTTGAATTAGCCCTTCAGAATTTGTTTTTAAATAAATGAGAAGTTCTGTGATAAGAGAGTTGTCACCTCTTCAATTCCTGGTTAACAACACTCACGGTCACCCAAGCGCTGCTGGTGCTTTGGAAACCACTCAGCTTCAACTCGATGAAAGTTTAAGGCAATTTGTTACCTCCTTAGTCCAGATGAAGTCCAGACCATGTTACACTACTAGTCCCCATGGTATTGTACTAACAGTCTTAAAAAGGCTCTGGGAGGCTGAGACAGTGATGCTTTGTCAGTGATTTGGACTGCTTCAGTGACCGTAACTAGCTGTGCTGTCAGCCTTAGCTGAGTTATGCTGGGTTTAAAATAACAAAGCCTGCAGTGAAATGTATTTTCCATTAAAATGGGAGCTGACTTGAACATAGTATTTTCAAAGTCCTTGATAGAGCATTCAGGAGCTTTTTATTTGGGGATGTTTGCTTCTAACCAATATTTTAAGTGTATTATGCCCCTTCTTTGTGAGTCCACTGCTAAAAAGACTCTTTTTGGTCAGAATTCAGTCAAAAAGCACTGAGAGTTGCAGCATTTAAGCAAAACACAGCCTTGGCAAATGATTAAACCAAGTTTTCTGAGACTCTTGTACAAAACTAGACACAAGTCATCCAGGTGATGGGACTGGGAGAAACAGATGAAAGGAATCACTGCTGCTTTGAGCCCACCATCACCTGAGAGGTTGTGCTCGGCCATGGCCTGGGTGGAGGCTGTTGCTCACAACACTTGCAGAACACGTGCTGCAGATTTTCCACTGTTTGGACTCCAAATTTTTGCATCTTCTTAGAGTAGTGTTACAAAGAAAGCCCCGTGGAGAGGAGACTGAGATTCCTGGATGCTGTGATTGACTGTGAAAGTGATGGATGCTGTCAGAATCATAGATGAAGAGAAGACAGTTGAAAGAAAAGGAAAAAGGAGCCTTGTTTCCTGTAATGAATAGATTTTCTTTCCCTAAATAACACCATTCTTTAGCTCTTTCTTCTCCTCTTGCATAGAGGCTACTTGCAGTCTTTCTCTCTCTTTTGTTCATAACACCACATCCTTTAACTATCTTTGCTTCCCTTCAGTTACAGTCCTTACAGTCACTGGCTGTGAAAACCTCTGATGACACCCAAAGATGCTATCAGTGTGCCTCCCTGCTCAGCATCTCTTGTGGTGTTGACCATCCATCCTTTCTTTTCCATATCTGCCCTTTCCTTTGTTTCTTGTCCTCTGATCTACCCTTCTCTTTCCCCAGGTAGAAAAGCTGCTTGCTTGCTTTGGGAAAGACCCTTTATGTGTCCGTGCTGGTTTACTTTCCATTTCACCCGCTTCGGCAGTCTGTTTTACCCTTTAAAGGATTCCTTTACATGTTCTCTGACTTAGCCCTTTGACAATTTACTTTTCATTCTTCCTTCTTGGAACAACATCACCATCTTTGCCCCTTCCATCAGGGCCACAGTTCATAGCTTACGAGTATCTACCCTGTTACTGTCTGATCTGCCCCTTTCATTGCTTATTTCAAGATTTCTTCAGGAAATGTCTCTTTTTTCGTCCTTAAAATTATTGCTGGACCTTTTTCATTCCTGTCATTCTCCTCTGAGCTATAGACAATGTTCTTTATGGGTACCCATGAGCATCTGGAACAGGCTTTGAGAGCTCCTTATCCTGCACACCCGGTCTCACTTTTCCAGTCTCCTGAAGTACTTTTGCAGCCTGAGACTTCCAAATCTTGAGAGTCCGTGCTATGGTCACCTCTTGGTTCACAGCAAGAGAGATAAAACCAGCCACTGGACAGAAGTGCCCTGTTCTTTTTCAGTCCCTCTGATCAAGACCTTTCTCACTGTAAGTGTGGGATGTGCCCAGTGTAACATAGTGACTTCATCCAGGAAGTATTGAGAGAGAGAAGGTATGGGTTTTTTTAACCAACCAGTGCTCCTTGTACACATCTAACCACAATGAATCGTAGAATCACTTGGGCTAAAAAAGGCCTTCAGGATCTTCAAGTCGAACCATTAGAAAAAGGAGGAACTGAAAGGGCTGGGGAGTAGACAGAACAGGCAGAGATCTTGTGGTACACAGATCACAACTTCATTATTTCACTGTTGCGCTCAGTCACCGAATTGCTCCAGATCTCCCTTTTTATCTCATTCTTTAGTTACCTACATGAAATGTCATCGCTTCATTGCTAAAATTCCTTTTTTCTCTGGGAAGCATCTGCAGGTCCTTTGATTTATGAATTTATGATGGCAATGAAAAGAGAACTTGAGTTCATGGAAGATATTTTCCTTACAGAGCAATGCCATTGCTTTTTTGTTTGTAAGACAATGACTTGAGTAAACTCTGAAAGATCTGAAGCAGAAATTGTTCAGCAACTCAGTAGAACTTTGGACAGAGTTTATCCTAATACAAGAAATTTTTTCAAAGGCTTAAGTATGCCTTCTTTGATAACTTCCAGTACTGCCTTCTCAAACTAAGTGCGCAGGGCACAGCTGCAGAGCAATCATCACTAAAGCACGGGGGTATGGCTTCATGAGGAAAACAGTAACTTCTTAAAAGAATCCATCAGATGATGGGTGTTTTGTTTCAGGTCAACCGTTTGTAAATCCTGATGGGACGCCGGCAATATACAACCCTCCCAGTGGCCAGCAGACGATGAGGAACCAGATGGTGGGGCAATCTCAGCAGCAGCCTTCATCCCAGCAGCCTCAGCAGGTTCAGCAGCCACAGCAGCAAATGACAGGTCACCTTGTCACACAGGTAGGTGTGGTGGCCGTTGTTAAAAAAGCTCTCAGGGTTACAGAGGATGACCCAAAGGGTATCAGGAAAGGATGCAGCTAAACAAAGCATCAGGATGGGCCTGTGGGGCCCATAGTGGATGAAAGAGATGGAGAGGGAAGGTTCCTTTTCCAGTTCTGTTTAAAGGATGGTTTCATTTTGCAGAAGGCTGTTAAGCACATTAATGCAAGTCTACATGAATTCGTTTTGCAAAATTCACCCATAAGTGAAATCTGAAGCGTTTGTTCTCAAACTAGTGCAGGCTTTAATCTTCTCTAAAGAGCCAGGGGCTCTTCTCTGTCATTTTTGACAGCAGTGGGGTTGAGTCAAAGAATCGCATACAAGGCAGAGCTCTACAAACCCCTCCATGTTTGGTTGTATCCAACCTGATCTGTGGGTTGCCCAGTCTTTGAGTACCCCTGCCCCAGACCATGAGTCTTCTGTCTGCACACCATGTTCTGGCCATGGCTCTGCTCTCAGCCAGAAGCTCTGGAGCTACAGCAGGAGAGAGGCAGCACAGTTAGGGCACAGTGCCACGGTGTGTTGGCTCTCTGGCCCCTAGTCTGGCAGTGGCATGTGGCCAAGCACAGGGTTTGGGTCTGGTTCAGACTGAATTTTCTGGATTGTGTTCCTGCTGTCCTAGAGCAGAGCAGGCAGAGGGAACTGCTCAAGCAAGAATCTTACATCCTGCTTACTCCCAGAGCAGCCAAGATCTACTGGGGTTCTTGCACGGCTTTATATTTGGCACAGTCTCACCCCAGGTTATCTAGAAATACAAATTCAGTGAAGTTGCTTTGATCTTACTGGGTTCAGACTTTGTTGTTTATGGCTCGTATTGCTTGACTTGGTCTTAGTAGTTTCAGAAGATGGAGTTAGTTCCAAACCTGACTAAGACTCAACATAAATGAGAGATTAAACCGAAAGGAATACTAAAGCTATCCCAGGGTGACAGTGCTGTAGAAAATTGTTCTTTCCCCTAGATAAACATCCGTTCCAAGCTGATGGGTCTGTCTGTTGATAATTTGCAGCCTGTCCTTTGTCAATTTTTTTTTAAGCTTTTGTGTTCTGCCAAAGCAGCTTTACAATCATTTTCCCTTTGCCTGTGACACACTCGGAGTTAAATCAGTCATTATCAGCCAAATTCAAATATACACTTACACTGTGCTGCTCTTCCATTTTATCTCCACAAATTAAATGTAGAACCATAATTTGGCTTTGCCTCACACCAGTAATAGGAAGGTGTAGCTGTGGCTTTATTTAATCCAACAGCCATAGAGCAGATGAAAATAGGCAGGCAAATCTGTAATAAAGACTTGTTTGGCGTAAGGCTAAAGCAAAGACTGAAATCGCAGTGCCTGACCTCTTCTGCTTGGGCTGGTGATGAGTCATCTGTGTTTCCAGAGCTGTGCTTGAGATCTTTATTCTCAGTCACTCACGGGGTGGTGGCGGCTGCTGTTATCTCTCCCTGAGTAGGTTGTATTTATTGTCTTTCACTGTGTTTATTTTCCAGCCTGTTCAGGCAATGCAGCCATCTTCTCAGTCAGTCCAGTATCCAGCAGTTTCTTATCCTCCTCAGCACCTCCTGCCAGTCTCTCCAACGCAGCAGTTCTCTGTGGTACTAAAGATTTTTTTTCTCTTTCCTTGAAGTTGGGTGTGTGACCATGTGCATGCTTGAGAGATTTGGGGAGCACTACCAGCGGTGTCCTGGGTGAGAACCCCATCTCAATCCCCATTAGCCTTAACTCTTTTGGTGCTGACAATCAATGATTCTAGTTATCTGTCCTGGAGGATGATGTTTGGAGGATTAGCAGAGCATCCAGGAAAACGTTCTGTGGTGCCTGCAATAGGAGCTTGTATCTCCCCACAGAATGTCAAGGGAGCTTAAATTGCAAACTTGGGCATTTGAGATTTAGAGTCTCCATCTTTTATGTCACAAGGACTGGAGAAACCATTATTTCTTGTTTTGTATTAGTTTATCAGTATTCTAAATCCACTGCCTGTATTCCCCGATGAAACTAGAGCACGTGGAAATCAGAGCAGCGATGAACTAGCTGCAGAAGGTGTGGTACCCTATGCATCATGGCAAAGCACCAAAGGATATAGATAATAAAAATAAATAGAGTGTGGTTCTGGAGTCTGACTCTCCTTGCTGTTTGCAGGGCTGAGATGGTACTGCTGTAAAATGAACCTGACATTTTAAGAGGCACTACGAGATTGTATTTTTTTTTCCCTTTTTTCCCCACCTCTTGCTCCAGTAGTCTTGTTGATGACTGATTTTTTTCCCAAGGTAGAGATGTCATGTAGTTAGAGACAGAAACAAAGCTGAGTGCAGCTAAACCAGTGCTATTAGTGCCTGGTAGATGAGCAGTATCATTTAAAGAACAATACAAAATGATCCGTGCTGAACAAAAGCTGCTTATCTCCATTTTAATTATCTTGAAAAGTGTCTCAACAGCATCTCGGGTCATTCGAGTGATAGGCATAGGAAGACTGATATTTTCAGTCGTTAATTTGATAGGGAAACTCCACCTATTAATGTCTTCAAGGTACATTACATTACACACACAATAAACAATTACAGGCTTTCAAAGCTCTCGGTCCCCATTGTGCAAACCCCAAGACATGCCAGGCCCAGTGAGGCTTCTAGTAGAATCTGTTTGCAGTTCTTGAGCATCCAGGTCACGCACCACACCACAGCTTTTTAAAGGAACAGCTTCAGACAGACCACTTCAGGTGCCTGAATATGGACGTAGCATGGTGGTAAATTTAATAGTACTACTTCTGAAGCTCTGCCAGAGCGTTGGAAATGCTGGCGCATGATCCCTGCTCTCAGACAGTGGGAGGGTTAGTCTCCCTGTGGCAGTGAATTCCACAAACATTTATTTTATTTCTGTTGTGAAGTTTTCTGACAATAAGTGCATTGCACAGGATGATGCTGAAGAATGAACACCGTGGGGAGGCAAAGAAAATCAAAGAGGCTCCTTTTAAAGCAGCACGTGGATGTCCCAAGTGAAAAGCGTTTTCACAGTGCTCATTCCTTACGTGTAAAGGGGCAGGGAAAGGACCAAGTGTTGCAGATCAGCACACAATGAGAATTATGCTGCATTTATTGCCGCATCGAGTATGTTCTACTGTTGAGTGTTTACAAGTCTTGTGGGCTGAGCACAAAAGAAGATGCACAGAACCACATTGTAAATCTTTGACCTTCACAGAATAAACTCGAGATCACTGATTAGTTCAGGTATTTGTGCCAGACCGAGCAGATACTGTCTAGAATTCTTGTATCTTTACCACATGCAGTGAGACTGAGGGCCATTGACTTTATTTGCTGTGTTCATCCCACCATAGATTTTTTTTCTTCTGTCTTTTATTGAAGCCCAAATAGAGCAACTGAAGGCTTAACATTTTTTACCTGCTCTATTTAAAACAACTTTGGGTTTTCCAACCAGTTAAAAAATTGAAACGTTCTGCCCCTGAATCCTACTGAGTATGTGTTTGGCTGAGAAATGTTATGTTCGGAGGAAGTGATACTCAGAACATTATTTCCATACACTTTATATTTAAACTGCGTTTTTGAACACTTCTAAGTTCTCTTGTCATTTTGGAATAAGAGAGGGGTCACATAAAAGACAAACTGATTGGCTTTTGTGCCGAGTGATACCATTCACCCTTGTCAAAGCATTTATAAGGATTTTCATTTTTTAGATGCCCATGAAAAGTTTGCTCATGTGTTTTAGCTCAGTGATTCCTTTCCTCTCTGTCTCAGCTTCCTGTGTGTGACTGGTCTACTGCAGACATCATGTCCACATAATTTTCTCCTGCCTTCTGCCCTGCAGCGGGATGACATGACAACACAGTTTAACCAGATGAGCTTAAGTCGTCAATCATCAGGAGAAAACCCTGAATCACCTTCTGGTCCAGTCTACCCATCACCTCTCCTGCAGCAGCCTGCCCAGCAGCCAGGTTACATCATGGCATCCCCAAGCCAGCAGCTTCCCCCAGGAGGTTTTACAGGTTCAGGTCCACCAGTATCCCAGCAAGTGCTGCAGCCACCACCACCGCCGCCCCAGGGCTTTGTGCAACAGCCACCACCACCTGCTCAGGTAGGTAAAACCCTCTTTGGCTCATTATAACATTAGAAAGATAATATAAAATACTCTCCAGGCTCTAGATTATTTATCTGTTCCCTCCGTAAAAGCTTAGCAGATTCTGGGCACTAGGAAACTTGCAAAGCCTCTGTTGTTTTCCTGGGTTTCAGCAATTCCTTCCCTACCCTCAAAACGTTTTCTGAACATATGTTTGTAGTACAGGATGCATCTGCACATGAATATGAAGGAGGAGAGTGAGTAAATACCAGCAGTCCTTTTCCCCTCTACGTATACCAAAAAGAGCAATGTGCACATCAGCCCAGGTAGTCATTCATCATATTTAATTGACTTGAACACGCAAGATGTCACAGATCAGTAATTTTAACTGTCTTCCTGAAGACTGATTATGTTTTACTGTTCACTGCCAAACATCTCTACTTGTCTCTTGGGTGCCTTTGCAGAATACTGAAAGTGATTACTGTCAAGAAGTAAAATGCGCAGGACTTTCTGGCCCCATTTCAAGGGATACTTAAAAAGCCAAATTTCTTTACCCAATTATAGGTAACTTTGTTTAAGCTCTACAATGGTATTAAGAGTATTTCTCCTGTTTTCATTTTTCCCTGGGAAGGAAATATATTAAAAACAATTAAGAACCTTCACCATTTCTTTTAGTGTAAAAGTAGTGGAAACCCACCTGGTGGGGTTTTTTTACCACTTCTTACTGAAAATCTCCAACTGCATTTGTTAATGGGATGTATGGCCACAGTAATGAAGAATTTATGTGGTTTCAGTGTTGTAAGTGGGTGTAGTGTAGTAAAGGGTCCTTGTCTGGATCCCCACACATCCCAGCTGGGTTGCCATTAAGAATGTGGGTCAGAGACCCAGACTGTATTTCAACCAAGAACTTTTAGCTGAAGCGTCAGACACAAAGGGAGGGTTTAACACCACCACTTACAAATCTGCAGGCAGTGAAACAACTTCCTCAGTTTGAGGAAGACAGGTACCAAGACATTTTAATTTGCTCCTCCTACCACACATCAGTAGAAACCCCATATGAGACACCGACACAGTCATAGGGAGTTCCATCACAGTGCTCCTACACTGAACTGACATAAAAGATGTCCAAAACATCCGTTTATAGACTGTTTCTGCTTCTGTTTGAAGCCATGGTGGTTGTCTGGCTTCAGTCTTGATCTTCATAAATCTTCAGTGTTCAGAATTCTCACAGTCTCTCCAGCTGAACACAGATAAATTAGTAGACCTTGACGGTTCCCCCCTCGTGTCTTCAGAGGCAATAACATTGTCTCTCAGCGGCAGGAACATAGCTCTGAACAGACACTAAGATGGAGAGGCAAAGAAAAAGACGGAAGTCCTTTCCAAACCCAAACTTTAAACTTTTCTGCAGAAAACACACAAATCAGACTTACAAATTCTGACAGTGGGCTAGCCATCTATTTAATTATATCCCTAATTAACAATAGAGGAAATCTGAATGCTCCTAGATCACAGAATCACAGAAGATTAGGGATTGGAAGGGACCTCAGAGATCATCTAGTCCAATCCCCCTGACACAGCAGGGTCACCTAGACCAAGTCGCGTAGGAACACATCCAGGCAGGTTTTAAACGGCTCCAGAGAAGGAAACTCCACACCCCCCCTAGGCAGCCTGTTCCAGCGCTCTGTCACCCTCACTGGGAAGAAGTTCCTTCTCATATTGATGTGGAACCTCCTATGTTCCAGCTTACACTCATTGCCCCGGTCCTGTCACTGGTTGACACTGAGAAGAGCCTGGCTCCATCCTCCCGACACCACCCTTCACATATTTACAGACATTAATGAGGTCACCCCTCAGTCTCCTCTTCTCCAAGCTAAAGAGACCCAGCTCCCTCAGACTTTCCTTGTGAGGTCATTCCTTTTTAAAGTCACAGAGACATGGAGCTCAAGAACAGGGTTTAGTGGTCACCTTGACACAGTTGGGTTAATGGTTGGACCAGACGACCTTAAAGGTCTCCTCCAACCAAAAACATTCAGGGACCCGCCTGGCCATGTTCCTGTGCAACTTGGTCTATGTGATCCTGCTTTGGCATGGAGATTGGACTAACTGATCTTTCGAGGTCCCTTCCAATCCCTGATGTTCTGTGATTACTGAGATAGCTGTGATCCCACTGATCTGGTTTCTGTACTGCTGTTATCCTGGCAGTGAAACAGGACTTTTCAAAGTGCAATACTTGGGGGTACAGAACCCGCCATCCACAGTGCTCATGGAAAATTTCAGACATGCAAAAGAAAGAGGATTTAGACAGATGGTTTTGTTGTTCCGTGGTCTCCACCTTCTCTCAGGAGGCATCCAGAGCCATTTTGTGTCATGGGAACGGTGGGGATCAGAACTGTCAGGAAATTAGGCAGCGTCTTCTAGGAGCTGGGACAGCAGCTGTTGGCTGTGTGTCACAATCCCTCCTGCTACAGATTTTCTTCAACTTGGAGTCAGAGGCGTTTAAACCAAAAACTTCTTCCACTCTTCCATCACTGCTCCTCGTGATGTTCCCGATCGCTGTAACTTGCGACACGGTGACAACCGCAAAGTCCTTGGTGGCTACAGATTTGTTGCAACACTTTGCATTTATATTTATCCCAAAGGAGAGCCGAGTGTTTTATACACCAGGCACACAGCAATCGCTCCAGCTACCCGTGAATCAGACACCACTGGGGTGGAATGCAGCAGATGTTGAGCAGCATAAAGCAGGATTACACAACAGTTTTAAGACAGAAGGTGAAAAATGACTGATCAAAATGACACTACAGAAGGAATTTAGGAAGGCAGGGTGTAATTAAGCTAACTGCCGTTTATACAAGAGCCTGATAGCAACATATGACCCTTGAAAAACAACAGGGTGAGTTCTCCAGGAGACAGGAGTGATGTGCAACTTCGGTTTGGTATCCTATCTGCAAAGGTAAACTTGGAGCGATACTGGAGAGAGAAAACACTTGGTGTTTAGAAGGAGCAATTAACACAAGACAGTTAACTAATGAATGACAGAAATAAATACATAAAAAGTAGCATTAAATACATAAAAGTAGTGTTAAATACATGAAAGGTTGCATTAAATACACAAAAAGTAGCGTTAAATGCATGAAGGGTAGTGTTAAATACATGAAAGTAGCATTAAATACATAAAAGACAGATTTAAATGCATCAAAAGGAGTATTAGAGGTATAAAAGGGACACAGAGCCTGATGGCTAGAAGAGCCAGACACTGAACACTGGTATCATAGAGTCATAGACTGGCCCAGGTTGGAAAAGACCTCCAAAGGTCATCCAGTCCAGCCTCCCCGTTTAAAGCCTGCCGTTTAAAGCCTATGTTCGTGTGTGACTTGATGTAGGGGATCCTGCTCTGGCAGGGGGATTGGACTGGATATTCTTTCGAGGTCCCTTCCAATGCCTCATGTTCTGTGATTCCGTGTAGAAGCAGCACTAGGAGATCTTGTGGGGAGGCGGCCAGGAAGCCAGTCGTGCGCCCAGATGCTACACTGGAAACGCACATTCGAGGGCTTTCCATCTGGGACCTTGCAGCTGCCAAGTTTGTCTCGTAAGTGGTCGCAGCAGTTTGGTTCTGTGCTCCAGATGAGAGGGAAAGGCACCAAAGGGAGCTGTTTACCACCCTGCAATCAAGGGGAGAATGCTGTGCCAACTGCAAGTGTAATCATATCTCCAGCAATGTGCTAATGAGCTCTGAAAGTGTTTAGGAGACGAGAAGTCTCTGGAATATAGAGAAATCAGAGACGCACTACATAGACATCAAATTATATGGTGGCATTTATGATTAAAGATCTTCATTAGCCATAAGCTGTCTATAAAAACAATTGCATTGAGCCATCGGGGAAACTGGGCTGGCTTGCCTGGCTTGATTCCCTACGGATAGGTGGGAGCTCTGATTCTTCCTTCATCGATGGCTCAGCCATTAGGAAACTCTTGCCTGAGAGAGGCTAAATATCAGCTGTTGTTTATACAACATTAGAAAGTTGGTGGGTCAGTGATGAAAGATGTGGAGCATCTCCCTGATGAGGAGAGGTGGTGTCACCATCCCTGGAGGTGTTTAAGGAACGAGTGGACGCGGCACTTAGGGATATGGTCTAGCAGTTAGATA
>JAOXOE010000506.1:27962331-28023953 GCA_028565055.1 Phoeniculus purpureus
ACATTAATGAGGTCACCCCTCAGTCTCCTCTTCTCCAAGCTAAAGAGACCCAGCTCCCTCAGCCTTTCCTCATCAGGCAGATGTTCCACTTTCTTCATCATCCCCGTTGCTCTGCACTGGACTCCCTCCAGCAGCTCTGTGTCCTTCTTGAACTGAGGGGCCCAGAAGTGGACACAATACTCCAGATGTGGTCTCACTAGGGCAGAGTAGAGGGGTAGAAGAACCTGTCTCAATCTGGTAACCACCCCCCTTCTGATTCACTCCAGGGTGCTGTTGTCCCTCTTGGCCACAAGAGCACATTGCTGGCTTATGGTCACCCCATAGAGGACAGCGACACCCATAGTTTCTTTCATTAGGAACTGCGCAGACGTATTTTCCAAGAGAAGCAAAGGCTTGTGAAAAGTAGTTTTTATGGAGCCCACGTTCAATGTAATCCGTTTGGGTGTTTTGTAATTGAAAGACTTGCTGGAGGAAGATGTCACTGTTGGCCAAATGCAGCTTTTTATTTTAAATTCAGGAGTTAAAAACAACGCAAAGAGCAGAATCCCCTAGTGACTCCACCTCTCCGTCTCACTTATGTCTCCTAAGTGAGTAAGTAGAGGCTATCTAGGCTTTTCTCCTCACGTGCAACCCCCCAGTACCCTCAGTGTTTCCAAGTGTCATTTAATCAAACCTCACGACACTTGTAGTGAACCAGAGAAATGTGAGCACTTCCATTTTACAAGCTGTCACTGCAGTGGGCGCAGCGATGTGTTTCCCTGCTCTGCCAGGAATGAAGAGGTGCCTTTTCATAGATAGGCTGCTGTGAAACCGGTACCATACTGGTGTGTCTAATGGCCGCTGTGTACGCTAAATATAGAACATTTGAGCACTTTCTGCTAACCAAGTGGAAAGGGACCAAGGACAGAAAAATGACTTTGGGCTCTGCAGCAACTTCCTATATTTTCACTGGGGAACTGGTTGGACTTGGGGGATGTAGAAAGGTGAGAAATTCAGCACCATCAGCACCTGCTGCACCATTCATCTCCAGCTTGTCACAATGTCAAAACCCCTTGTCATGCACCTGTGTGGAGGGGGGCATCAGTCCCTGCTGCCCATGTCCTTGTAGCATGAGTTGCCTTGGGCTGCTGGGAGGGAGAAGTGACAGCAGCTCTTGCTCATCTGCAAATGAAGATGGGAACTTGTGATCAGTGATTGCAGGTTTAATTCATTCTCTTCAGCCCTAGAATGCAGCATAATGGTTTGAATCATTAAATGATAGAACGGTTTAGGTTAGAAGTGCCTTCACTTTCTTAAGAGGAAAAAGGAAAACCATGAAGAGAGGCTGATCCCAGTCAGTTAGATGTTGGGAAGGAGTGGCAACGCCACCTGTCTATATCTCTATTGTTTTCAATCCCAGTTATTCAGCAGTAGCTGCCATTAGCAGTCGTGTCAGCATCACGAATCATCTGGCTGGAGGTGTTAATCCGAACCTGACTGCGTGTCAGCAGTGATAGGAGAAGGCAGAACGCCTGTAAGATGGCAGAATCAAGCTGTAAGGCAGTAGAGAGATAGGTTAGGAAAGTACAATCAGCCTGAAGGCTATGTGGACTATCCTTTAGGAGTAGAGAAGGCAGCAATCATTTAGGTGCTGGTCTTAGAAGAGTATTTTTAATTTGATGTTTTAAATTGTTATTTCTTTTAGGATAGCCATACAGCTATGTTGGCGTGTTAGTGCAGTGGAGACCTTCCTGGTTCTATAAATGAAACACACAGTACCAGCAGAAGGTCCGAGGTTAGATTGTGCATTCACATGGGAGAGAATTCAAGGATAATTTGGCAGCAGTAGGCTGCTGCTGAGACATAACAGGTTTTGTAGAAGAGGACATAAGCAAAGGTGTTGGTAACACTGGGAACTAAATGAGGAGCTAAAAAATTCAGGAGGGTCAGAGGAGACAGTGTAAGTGATACTCGTTATCTCCGATCTCTCCAATTCCACTGTGCACTGGAGTAATACAAGAAAAGACAAATAATATGTTTAAAATACTGACGGAGATGTAATCAAGAGAAATAAAAAGGATCCTTCCAAACCCTCCAACCACCTGTTTTATCCTGTTTTTTACACCAAGTTCTTTCATTAAATCATTAAAAATAATGATTATAAATTGCCTGTGTCCAAATTACTCTCCGTGCTTCAGTTCATATGTTGTTGTGCTGAGCATGTTGAGCTATGTCACCTCAAGCTCTTTGTTCTCTGTTTTAAACTTAATGCCTAGAGAGTCTTTCCACAAGGCAGTTCACATTGTTCTTACGCATTTGCGTATCTCCAAATATCCAGGGGTTTGCATGCACAAGGAAAATGAGGAAGTCCAGGGTAAATCAAATAAATTTAAATCCCTTAAGTGAGATTAAGCTAGTGCCAGGAGACATGAGAACGTTTCCATGGGGGTTTGATAGTCTTTAATTTGTAGAACTGGTAATAGAAAATAAAGACTATTTCAGATGTCCACCCTGTTCCCCGGCTCCAAGGCTGGATCAGCTAGCTGTATTGACTTAGTCCAAGTCTGCTCACTTCTTCAAGTCTATTGTAGAGTCTTCCTGGGAGCCATCAAGTTTCCACACGATCAAAGTTGTATATCTGGAGCTTAGGACCATGGTTTAACAGTGGGCTTGGGACAGGTGGGTTAGTGGTTGGATCCAATGGTCTTAAAGATCTTTTCCAACATAAACGGTTCTGTGATTCTATTACGAGTTCCTCTTAGTAAACTTGCCCGATCCACCATTTGCATGGTGGTGGTGTTTAAAGAATGATTTTGCGCCTTAAGTGAAGGCAGCTGTTCTATACCTTTGCAGAAAAACCAATTTGTCATGGTTTTGTCCATTTTACAAAGGTGGTTTGCTTTTATTCCTTAAATTTCTAACAAAACCAGTGGGTCAAGGGCAGGCTGTAGCCATCAGATGTCTAGAAGCAACATTTTCTGATTGAATGTTCTGGGTTTTCTCGTTGTGTTTTTTTTAATATGAGGTGGCAGGGAAGAAGAAAAAGTAAACTGCCTTCTGACATCATCTCAAGGAAAATTCCTCACCTCTCTTACACTGTCCTAGCAGCCTCCCAAAAGATGAAGTTACCTTTTACTCTGCTAATAATTGATGGGACAAGGAGCATTCCTCATTCATTTAACACAAATAAAAGTGGTGTAAATTGTTGTCATGTATGGAAAAATCCCAGAAGCACTTGATGTGATTCCATGTGTGTGTCTGGGTAGAGTAAATGCTACACACAAAGGGAAGTAAAAAAGAATGTGCTTGATTTGTAAAGAAACACTGACAGGTGTGACAGAAGCCATGATAGCAGAACTTGTCTACCCTCAGCTCTTGCAAGAAAGCAACTCTGATCGTCTTTTTTGGACTCTATTTGTACTCACACCAAACGCAACAGAGGCTTTACAGGGCAAGTTAAGGTAAGGAGAGATGTAGCTGTTTAAAAAACCCCTGAATTTAACAATTTTCCTTCAAGTGTTAGGGGCTCACACGCTCCATCTTTCCCTTTATCTCACTTCTATATAGTTTTACTCTATAAGCTGACCTTTTTCTCCAGAGTTCACTTAATGGTCCAGCCTGCTGTCCATCTGTATTGTGTTGGTATGGAAGGTGGTGTTTGCATCCATTTTTCTGCAGTATTTGCTGTTTTACCCCGATTTCTTTGGTACGTGCATGTAACCTCTTACGAATCCTGTACATTTTTGTCTGTTCCACTTAAATCTGTGGGAGTTTCTTAAAGAATCTGAAAAAAAACTGTGGGCACTGACAGCCCTTTTCTAGCAAAGCTGAGAGCAAGCAGCAGGTCTTGAAGAGACACGATGCAAACCTCTCCTCTCGATTACTGTTACCACTAGTCTGTTTGACTTGAGCTCTTGCTCAAGTTTTGTTCTATTTTGTGATTCTCTGGAGTCCCTATTCAGCTGCTATTCTTTTTTCTTTGCAGATGCCAGTGTATTATTACCCTTCTGGTCAGTACCCTACCTCAACAACTCAGCAGTACAGACCCATTGCCTCAGTTCAGTACAATGCACAGCGGAGTCAACAGATCCCACAGACTGCACAGCAAGCAGGTATTTACGTCTGTTACTCGCTTCCTCAGCTGCTTCCGCAGCCTTTGCTGGCAAAACCTCGTGGTTGGGTTTAATTTTGTTTTGGAGCAGCGGGGAAGAAAGTTGGGTGCTGTTGGGTTTGAAAATATGGTGAAAATTCTGAATGGATAAACCCTTTGGTTGGAGATGCTGCGCAGTGGAAAAGCAGAGGTTGTGTCCCCCACTGCTGCTGTGCTGTGTCCTTGGGGTCTGTCCTCCATGTGATGGGGCACAGAGAGAGAGCTGGGAGGGAACTGGTGTGAGTCCTCACATAGTATGTTCAAGCCAGCTGTTTGTCCTTCATCATGCAAACTTCCCGAAGGTTTGTAAGACTACCTTAAGCTCTCCCTGAGCCCGAGGTGGTCCATGTGGTTGTTGCCTGATGGAACCAGCTCGCCGCAGCGACGTGCGGCTGGGAGGGGGGCCGTTACACTGTAAGAGAGTGAGTAGCAGGTCTCACAGTGAACCGGTCTCTTTTCCTGCTGTGTCATGCCACTGCTGATGACACCAGAGTAGGCAGAGTTGGACTGGTGCATGCTTGGGGGAGGGCAGGGTTGTGTTTGTGATGGGTCCTCACACTTAAAAGGAATAAATAGAGCTTCTGCTTTTGGAGATGTATTTTTTCAAGCTGTTGATCATTTGATTCTTTCGTGCACACTGCCCCTCGCAGGGTGTATCAAGCAGTAACTCCAGGGTGTGTGGGGTTGTTTCATGGTGTGGTTGGAAGCTCGACGATCTTGGAGGTCTTTTCTAACCCAGGCAATTCTGTGGTACAGATGTGCCAGGTAGGACAAATTACTCATCGTTCTGAATGGCAAAACAAGTTCCCCTGCAATTACATCAATAGAACAAAAAAAGTGTATTTTAAGATGCAAGTCAAGAGCCCAGACGTAAGACATGAACAAGCTTTATGGAGTCATCCAGCCCATCAGGGCATCTCTGTGGTGCGACTGCTGGCAATTTTGCTGACACCCTCTTGGGTGCTCAGAGAAACAAAGACATGGCAAACACAGCTCTAACTAAGCAATTGGCTACACTTCTTTCTTGAAATCTGTTCTATACTCTAATAAAATTGTTGGCAGTTTGGTCAGCATTGGTGGTGACTGTGTCTGCTTTCATACCTCTGGATTATACATTCCTCAGAGGGAAGAGAGTGAAATACTGCACAAAGGTCATCTGTCTCTTCTCCTGTCTGACAGTCTGGTACCATATTTATCTCCATGTAGTGAATCATTGAACCTAAAAGCACATCAACTTAGATGACATTATCTGGGTGTACTGTGTTGTTATAAGCCCATATTTATCAGTTTAATGCTGCATCCGTAGCATAGAGGAGATTATGGTAAATGAAGTGCACAAGAGACGGTCTGCAGCACTTGAGTGATGTTCTGGAGCAAATCCAGATATTTGATCTTGAGGAATTGCTAGCTTTAAAGATCTTTTGTAGCACTGGAGCTGGTCTGTTTGAGTACAGACAATGCAGAGGTACAAAACACTAATTCTGTTTCTGTTTACTGCATCGGTTTCTTTACGTGTTTAGAAAACACAAGGAGTTGGTGTAAAATGTCTAGTGCTTCAGTGTGCTCTTTCAGCTGCCTGCTCCACTGGAAACATTACTCTTACCTCTTGTTTTAAAATGCAAACATTGTGACTCCTTGCTGTAGCAATGATTTGAAGCATTTAGCTACTCTCAGATCTCAAGACTTGGCTGAGAACAGATTCCTCAGGCTAGTTCATCCCTTTGGGCTCAGATCCAGCCTTTCCCATAGGTCACTGGCAGTGCCAGGAAGCAGCTTCCAGGTCTTCTCTTGGAGTTGAGGTGAGGATTGTTCAAACGTGTGTTCTGCTGCATCCTATGGCATTTGGAAAAGAACTGCTTTTCCAAAATGTCACCTTTTTTGTACTGAAATAAAAGTTAAAGTATATGAAAACGTATTTATGCTACAGAGTTATTGTTGGAGGTTCACTGTCAGCCCTGAGACACCAGTTGGTTCGATGACAGTTTTGTGTGGTTTTGTGCACAGTGTTGCTGCATTTGTCTTTCATACCATCACGGGTGTCCCATTCATTTTACTCCTTCTGGCATCATCAGTCTTACCTTCTCATTGATCTTCTCACAAGTAACAAGTGATAGGACAGGAGGAAATGGCCTCAAGTTGCACTAGGGGACGTTTAGGTTGGACATGGGGGAAATGTTTTCGTGGAGAAGGGCATTAGGCCTTGGAACAGGCTGCCCAGGGAGGGGTTTGAATCGCCACTCCTGGCTGTGTTTAAAAGTCCTGTAGATGTGAAGCTTAGGGACAGGGTTTAGCAGTGGCCTTGGGACAGTTGGGTTAATGATTGGACTCTATGATCCTGAAGGTCTTTTCGAACCTGAATGATTTTGTGATGCCCAATAGCTGCTTGCCAGGCAGGAGATGATGTTTGGCTACCAAGACGGACTTGCGGTGCCTAAAGGGAGCAAATGGCTGCTGGCTTATTCTGCAGCCTTCTAAGGGCAGGGCAAGTGAGCTGGGGCACACTTCTCCTCTTTCAAGCCACTAATTTTCTTTCACCTCTCTGTCAAACCTGACAGAAAGGAGGTTATGAACTTGGAACGTCGCTCTGAGAATCGTTTGAGGAAAACTATCAGAGTAATTGCCCTCATTTTTCCTTCAGAAACCTTTTTTGTTGTTGTTTAAGTAAACAAAACAGGTTTTACAACGTCCTGGAAACCTGTGCCTGACTGGAAAACAGCAATCAGCAAGTGAACATTTCCCTTCCCTACTGCTGTTTCCCTTCCCGTGCAGATTCACCTCTGGATCAGCGTGTCAGGTGGTTGTGCAGGAGTAATTCGGGGCAGGAAAACAAAGAACTGATGAAGAATAGTCCAGCCACAGGTCAGGAATGGTGGAGATGGGAAGGGGAACCAGATGGGAAGGAGGCAGATGAGAGATGATTTCTGGAATGATTCCCCCAGAGACCTTGCCACACTTAGGCTGGCTTCTGTGGCAGTGGGAGCCTCAGCCTGGCAGCTCAGATATTGTCGTATTCAAACAAAAAAGTTGTCCTGCTTGGAGCAACTTCTGGAAGCTTTCAGAGCAGCAGCAAGGAGCATCCTCATTTTCCCCCACTTTGGGCTGCAGAGGTGAAAGCTTGATCTAATGCTAGCAATTTGTTTCGGTTTTTCTTAGGAAAGGTCTCGTCAGGAGTGAAGAGACATTGATGGCTTTTACAGCAAACAGCTAAAGTAAAATGTCAGCCCAGCATCTGCGGTGGCAGAGGAGCTTCCACTCTCTCGAGGCTTTGCAAGGAGAGCAGTATTAAGTTAAGATGGCTCCAGGGCAGAAAGAAAGGATGAGCTCACGAGCTCACCTAAAATTAGATTAGAGCTCTGGCAGCAATAAATCATTTGGAGAGAAGGATGAGAACTCCTCTTTGTGTGTTTACCTTTTCCAGTTTCATTTTTCTTCCTGAAGTGCTGGCTTGTGTGCGAGTGTAAGTGACCTGGTCCTGGCAGAATCCTGTAAAGAACAGTGATTTTCTGGACACCATTCTTGTGCAAAGCAGTCTTTCACCGTGTCGCTGTTGAGCGGGGCCAGGTTGAAGCAGTGTTGGTCACACCCTGGAACACCTAAGGTGTCATGGTTTGATTCTCAGAGTATGTTCAGGCAGCCACTCTTGACCCCAGTACCCTCAATACTCAAACTGTTGGGGGTATGTTGCTATTTACTTATTTCTACACTCCGACACAGATGATACTTAAAAAACCCTGACATGCACAGTTCTGTAACCACACAGAGGAAGATACTATTTCTCTGCTCTTCTCTGGCAGTACTCTATAAATGTTATGTCTAGTAGTTATGAATAACTACTTTATTCTTCAGTAGTTATCTCTAGTGGTAGTTTCTAAAGCTTTCACTTCTAGTTATTGTGTGTGAATCAAGAAATAAACGAATGAGTCAATAATGATGGTATTTTATCATGATGAGAGAAGTCAGCAATGGGTTTGCTTTGTGTGTTGTGCACTTGGAGGATTTTTCATCTTAAGGTTCTAATCATAAGCGACTATTAATACTTGGATTCTTGTTTGGCTCTAGTTCCCTCAGATGATCAGGCAGTTGTGAGGTAAAACGTCTCTGGTCTCTGGTGTGTGTGTTTTCTTTGTGAAGAAATTCATCTTTTGAGGAGATTAGAGATAAGACCAGTAGTACTTGCTTTCAAAAGTCTGCCAGCCAGTAATTTCTACTGTAATGTTTCCAGGTAGTATTTGGTGCAATGGCAGAGTCTGTACTTCTTGCAATGAACGTGATGATTTCAGGGTTTGTCCTGCATTGGAGAGTCCACAAATGTTGCCGTTCTAACCTGTTGCGGTGACCAGATGCAATGAGAAGCCTCAGACTGCACAGAAGCCTCTGCTTTCTCCCAAAAGCTCTATACTTGGCTGTGTGCAGTAGGCAGGGGAAGCTGCTGTGTGAGGCAAGTGCAAATGTGTTTGTCTGGGAGGAAAGATGATATTTCTGGTGGAGTTCTCTATTACTAACCTTTACAGCTTCCAGTAAGGAAGAAGAGGTAATTGTCTCTTTAATGCATCTCTGAAATAAATTTCAATCAGAGACAAAAAGTACCTTGACAAAGTCCATATATTTGTTTAGGTAGAAATTGACAATGAAATACTGATTTTTTCCTTAATTTAATCATTTAGGTGCCTGTGTAATTGAAGAGTGCTACCTTTGAGCCTCTTTCATCCTCTTTGTCTTGTGAAAACATTTGTCACTATAAACTGATACTGAGAGGGGAAAGAAGAATATGGAGGAAGGGTAACGTGCTGCAATAAAATAAAAATGGGTTTGTTATTGTGGTCATTAGAGAATCTTATAAAGAAAGATTGCCACTTCCTGCCTTAATTAGCAACCTGACAGGAGCTCGTGGTCCGTGATGGATTTGTTTACGTAATTCAGTCTGTGATGTCAGTGCTTATAGAAACATAAACAATGTCGATTTTTAAGTATCTAATTATCCAAAGACATTTATTTCTCCAGCCATAATTACTCGCTGCACAGATTGCTGCTGGAGGTGTCCGTCTGCACTGGGTGCTGCGCGGGTTTCAGCAAATACTGCTGCTCCAGAAAAGCATGGCAAGGGTTGTGCACAGCTCGTTTTGACAGGGGCTTGACAGGAATGGGAGGGGGGTACTGGTTTAGATACTGGAGTGTAGTGCTGCAGTCACTAGCATTGACGTGAGGCTTTGAAATCAAAAAGTAAGTTATGAAACAGTAGGGCCAGGAGTTGGCAACAATGGCAGTAGGACGACTGCGTTCAAAATCGTCACCTTGAAGAGATCCACAATGATATTGTTAGTTTTCTGTCTGAGTATTTTATGCTTAAGTTGCCCAGAAATGTAAAGCTTTCCCTACCATCACATCCATTTGGCCAGGGCTGAGTGTCCTGGGCCGAGAGCATCTGCAAGGCAGAACTAAGCGCTGTGCGTGCCAGCTGCCTCCGAGGCTGCGAACGGCTGTGCCGTGGAAGTGACTGCAGCAAACCTTGGGGACTGCTCTGCACATCTGGAGAAAAGGAGCCCCTTGGGTTTGTTTTTATTTCCTTTAATTTTATGTTCTGTTTCCAACATGAGGCATTCCCATGGTAGGAGAAATCCAGATGCCTTCTTGTGAGAGGGCTTTAACCCCGGGAATGCTCACCAGCATCTCTGCCATCGAGGAACGTTCTCCATCTTCCTTGCCATGCTTTCCTTCAAGGTGTGAAGGAACAGAGAAGTAAGAGAGACAGAAAGAAGCTAACTTAATTCTGCTTAATTTTTTTAGCTTTTTTTCCCTCCAAGCTTAAGGTCTTGCTTTTTATAGTATTATGTTGTGCACCATACATTAGCACCCACCTCCTCTGTGTTTCCTAGGGTTTTGCACCCTGGATTTCATTCCCCATCTGCTAGAGGAGGATTCTGTGATTGAATTAGACTGGTAGGGGGTTGAAGGAACCTCTGGAGAGATAATCTAGTCCAACCCCCTGCTACAGCAGGATCACCTAGATAGAGGAGATCACCTGGTGCATTTAATGCACCAGGGATGGAGCTTAAATGTTTTTCAATTTCCAGCCTTAGAAGCACTGAATGCTCTTGTCCTTCTCACATTAAGCCATAGTGCTGCACCACTTCTGAACCAGAACTGAGCTGCACGGAGCATCTGTGATTTAAATTAATAGCGAAATTAATATTCTCACACTCCCTGCAGCATTGCTTGATCCTGAAAATTAAAAGGCAGAATCACTTTCGTCCAAAGGCTTTGTTCTTTCTCAAGTGACTCATTTAATTATTCAGCATTCACACCACGAGAGAGCAAATACTGAGGGATGAGAACACCAGTTGACTCAACAGCCATAAGACTCTTAAGACAGGCAGTTATTTGTGGGCATCTTTCAAGGCTTCTCAAGTTCTGTTTGACTGCTCTAGCACTAATTAAAATCTGAGCTGACAGTGTTCCTGGGGTTTCTTGCTAAAATACAGATTACTTTTTCTTTTTGCAAAGAGATTAGGATGTGTTAATCTCACGTGAGTTAATGTCCAGGAGCAACCAGAGAGAGGATGGATCTCTTAGCAGCAGCCTCTGCAGAGGCCAAGCTAAAGTGTAAAGAGTGCTCTAAGGTATCCAGCAGTGCCTATGGAGATCCCTTCCATTTGTGCCTTTCCTTTGCCAGGGTCACACATCATCTCTCTCGCTGATTCTGTGCTGGGTCAATGCACGGTGCTTATACTTCTTGCGATGGAATTTTCCAGTGCTGAATAATTGAGAGGTTTATATTGTAGCCCTCGAGAGCAGAGATGGATTTGATCTGCTTTTCTTTTTTTTATCTTTCCCAGTACTAGCAAATTCCCACCATAAACTGGGATGCTGGAAGGCCTCTCTGGAGGGGCATAGGCCACCTCCAGCTCTGCTCACAGTGGGTCTATAGGCTTTGGGGCTGTTTTCTGTGACTTTTCCCGCAGTTAAAAGCGTGCAGTGGGACGGAGAAATGCAGGAGGTCTTTGAGGTCAAGGCTAATCATTGAAGAAATCCCCAAATACACATCAGAGATCTGTGTTGCAGGAGGGAGGCTTTTGCTGTGCAGTCGCTGTTGACTGAGGATTTAAGAATCGAAGCACTTTTCAGTTCTAAATTTTAACAGCAGAAGAAATATGTGTGGATATGAGCTGCCTGGAAGAAGGGCCACAGCATGTTTACTGTTAGGCTGGAGGAATCCAAGGACAATGTCCCAGTAGCCGAAGCGGTGTTACAGTGTGTAAAATGGTCCCAGCGCGTTCAGCTGAATTTTGTTCAACCTTTGGTGCAGTCAGTTATCATTTGCTCAGCTATCCATAGGGATAGCATCCCTCCACCATTGCAAGGACGTTTCCATTTTGACTCACAAAGACTTTTTCATTTCGACCCCACAGCGTTAGGTGAGCACAGGCTCTGCATTTCTCTAGCGCGTGAGCAAACGTCTTAATTTCTCTTTCGTTTGTTTGCAAGCAAAATCAGGCTGATAGTGCAGATGTGTGAGGGAGGCAGCCCTTGAGTCTTCCCAAGGAAAGGAGCTGGTTTCCTTAGCAACAGGCGAGGCTGCGTTATACCTCTCCAGAGTTCTTCCCCTCTTGCCCAGGTCGGGCTCTCTGTTGCATCTCTCATTATGCACCGGAGCAGACAGCATTCCTGCAGCATGAGCCAATAATGGTGATGGGTGAGGGCTGGTAGCTGTCCCTGGTATTGGGCAGAAATTAAAAAGATAAATTTAATTTGCTCTCTGTCTGGTTCTAACAACAGCTTGATTACTTCTGTTACTCCTAGTGATGCATTGTCCCTGCTGAGGTTTCACTTCCAGTAGGGATCACTGGTGTTTATCATTATGAATTATAAGGACAAAGGCAGGTTTGCTTGCTGCAGTGTCTTGGTGAGGTTTCCCTCATGGCTGAGAGGGTGTAGATTGAGAAGGGAAAGAGGTGATTCTTACCTGAGCTTTCACTGCCATTCTAAAGACATAGCTGTGAAGCGATGCATTTTACATTCATTCACTTCAGAACGGACAAGCAGAGGCTGGTTAATACTATTCACAGCTTCTGTTTACGTGCTGGTGACAGTACACGACTGTGTCTTTATCAGGAGCATTATTTTTGGGATGGAGAGGCACATAAGCACCCTACTTGATGTGTAGGAGTGAAATTCATTTTTACAAAATGCTCTTTCTGACCTAGAGATTTCCATGCTGTACAAGTTTGAACCCCTGAGCCAGCCATACCCGAATAATGGGAAGTTCAGATACCTCGCAGCACATGTGGAGAGAGGTGAGGTGAGAAGTACCTTACCACGGTTTTTCCTTCTGCATTTTTGCGTGTTTCATTTCATAGTTAAGTATTTAATTTTATTTTCAGTGCAGCGCTCCGGGTCTTAATGTCTTGGCAACAAATACAGCCCTACAAGGAAAGGAAGACAGACTGATCTGTGCACTAACAATTACTGTACCAGAGCTGTGCCAAGGAGCTACAGCGAGCCCTGAGAGCCCAGAACGGTATATATAGACATGAAGAGATTTTATTTAGCACCCCTGAAATGCAACAAAAACCCCTCATAGCCCTTTCTAGCAAGGAAAATATTTAAGATGTGTATATCTATATATAAATACATATAGTGTATCCTTGATCTTCAGGTCTACCTGAGTTATCAAAACAATTTATTATAAAGCTTCAGAGGTGCCCTCAGAGCTTCCCAGAAATATGCTGGTAAACCAAAACCTCTTCAACAGCATCTGCTCAGCAGTGCTGTGCTTCCCACTGGCTCTTTGTTGAGCGCTACCTTTCATCAGGTACCGAGTCGGCAGGAGACCGGAAGGCTGGATTTCATACAGGTCCTACAAAGGAACCTCTGCAAATGAATTTTTTTTTAAGGTTGCCAAGTCCCACTCAGAGAGAGTAAGCAAAGGAAGGGGAAATGTATTAAATTATAAGGAGCAATGCGCTGCTTCAAAACGATCGCTGCGTTAATAGTTTGTATCAAACAGCAATTTTAATTCTGTCTCTACGGGAGAAATAGAAAGCAATTAATCTTCGGTAGCACGTTGTGAAAAATAAGGGCTTAAATGGGATCTCAGAGAGGCTGTTCCTTACTTAACCTTGAGTTGGGCAATAAATAATTATAAATGCAGCTACATCACCAGGCAAAAGTGATTTTGTGAAATAGAATTATCATCTAATGCAGGAATTAGGAATCTGAATTGGGTTTCCTGATGTTCTTTGTTCCAGAAAAATATGAATCTGCCTGTGATTGGGGTGTGAAAGAGTAGGGCCCTGTTTTACAAAGCACTTCTTATCCCCAGGCTATCACCAAATGGTTTGCATTGCAGCACTGGCCCAGTGGCTCTGCACTCTCTCAGCTATAACTTGCTTGGAACCTCTGGTGATAGGACTCGTTTTGTGGAGGGAGGTGACATCCAAGGTACATGGATGTATCCACAGTTTTCGAATAACTTCTTGTTCTTGGGGCACCATCAGTACTGCCTTTGACAAACGTCTCGGCAGTGTTACAGGCTGGTGGGGTTGGAAGGCATCTCTGGAGATCATGTAGTCCAACCCCCTGCTAAAGCAGAGTCACCCGGAGCTGGTGGGAGTTGGTCTCTTCTCCCAAGTCACTAGCAATAGAACAAGAAGAAATGGCCTCATGTTGTGCCAGGGGAGTTTTGGATTCGACATTAGGAAAAGTTTCTTTGCTGACAGTGGTCAGGTGTTGGAACAGGCTGCCCAGGGAGGCGGTGGAGTCACTGTCCCTGGAGGTGTTCAAAAAACACATAGATGTGGCACATGAAAACACGGTTTAGTGGGCATGGTATCATTAGTTTGATGGTTGGACTTGATCTCTTCCAACCTATTGGTTCTTTGATTATGTTCACATGGGTTTTGAATATCTCCAGAGAAGCTGATACTCTTTTTCTGATCATTGGGCACTGCTCCCCACCCTTTAGCTGTTGATCAACGTTGAGCCTCTTTACTAGTTGAACAGCCCTGGGTCTCTCAGCCTTTGCACAGAAATGCTCTGGTCCTCTCAGCATCTTTGTAGCCTGCGCTGGACTCTGTCCAGTAGATCTTTTTCTCTCTTGAACTGGGGAGCCCAGAGCTTAACACAGGACTGCAGAAGTGGCCTCACCAGGACAGAGCAGAGGGAGAGGAAAACCTCTCTCAACCTTCTGGTCACAGTTTTCTTCATACACCACAGGAGACCTTGGCCACAATGGCATGTTGCTGACTCCTGGACAACTTGTTTTCTTCTACCACATCATGTAAAGTTTCTGCTCCATTGTGGTGAGCTGCTGAGGAAAATAAAAGTATGAGTCAGAGCTGCTTGACAAGCCTCTCTTGCCAGCTTGTGGTAGGACTGAGTCTACTTCAGTCCTCAGATAAATCAGCTTCCTAATTTGAAGCCTGGAGGAGAGCACTGTTAGTTCCATTTCTGTCTCCTCATTCTATTAGGTCCTGATTAATACATTACACGAGTTTACAGTGGTGCTCAAAATGCATTAGGCAGCTCATTTGTGCTATTGTACGGCCCATTGTGTAACTATGGAATGATATGATTTATTGGACAAACAGGTGGGGGCACATGGAAGCACAATTTGCTTTAGAGAGTTGTTTCTAATTGGCAAGTTAAATGCTGCTTCCGAGGAGGCCATCATTAATCAGCAAGAACTCTTTTCCTGACTTTCCTCTCGCAAGTGAACAGACTCAGCACATTCATCAAGTAGAAACTAAGAAGATGGGGGCAGGGGGGAAGCCTGAGCCTCCAGCGAGCAAAGTGGTTGTATTTCTGTGAAGGCATCAGGGTAATGGCTTTGCATGTCAAGAGGATGGGTCAGGAAGAACAGGGGCACAAAAAATGGGCTGGCAAAGCAAGCCTTTTAAGCAGTCTCACACATTTCCTCTCATTTTATTTCTGTCACACTCAGGTGTCCAAGTACATCAGTAGTTACTGCAATAGTTCTAATCGTGCTGAGCTCACTAATGCCAAAGAGGGTGTCAGAAACTTGTGCTGAGTATCTGTTTTTCAAAATCTTTAGATCTGGAGACATTTAATCAGGAGATGAAACAAGCCATAACCAATTTTCTTTAATATAATGCAGTAGTTTGACAATCTCAGTAAGCTTTGACAATCAGAACTGTGATCTACCTAGTGGTAGGACTTCAGCATGAGCATTGTGCTGCAGATGGAAGAAGGGTGGACATTGGTGGATCTGCTGTGCACATGGTTGATTTCAGACTCTTGCTTTAGCAGGTTCAAGAATATCTCCTTTGTCTTCTTGCTCAGCAAAGGATTCCCAGCTATCCATCATTTAGTACGGAGTCCATAAATCTCACTGGATAGAGAAGGTTCAGAAAAACCCCTGACTAATTTGGGAGGGTTTGCTTGTCTTCAGAAGTCTTAAGAGCTCAGGTGTTGGAGTGAAATCCAGAAGTCCAGCAGTTAGGTGGGATCATGTCTGTGTGTATCTTGCTGTAAACTGAGAAGTAATGTTCCAAACTGTTTTTCAATTCTTTAGGTCAGGACCACGTGTCATGACTTCCAGTGGTTTTGAAACCAAAAATGCCCATGGGTTGCCTAAGCAGCTGCTTTAGCCTTGCTGCACGGGGAAGGAACTCGAAGCTGTTTCAGGATTCAGCGTATCATCTGAGTTGTTACCTTTACTCAAAAAGTGGCTGCTCAAGCATTTTCTCTGCCTCTTGGTGTCTAAAGAACTAGGATGAAGATAGGAAATCTGTCCTTTTTAAAACCTTGCTTTCTCTAAACACCTGCCATTTCTACAACTCATTGCATCCAGGAACACTGGTGTCCTTGGGAAGCGTTGTGTTGGTTCTTTGTTGCATGGATGTTGGGGCTTTCCTAGTTCCAGCAGCTCAATCTTGTTTAAAAGGAGTGAGATTTCTTCTTATTTTCTCAGAAAAAATATTGCAAGGTTAAGAGCAGCCACTGTATGGTAGAAGGAAAGGGTGAAATGGGTCAAGGCTTACTGAAATGATGCCCCTGGTTTGGCTGTTTTCGTGTGAAAACCAGCTGGTTCCTTTGACTTGTCCTTTCCACTCTGCACCCCACCCCCACAGTGGGTGTGTTGGCCACCAAAGTGCTCACTGACATCCATTCCTCTTCAGGTAGTAATTCTGTGATACGAGCCGCATCTTGGGTATAGAAAGCCGCGTCATTCATGGGATGTACAAAGATCAGAAGTTCTGCCTGTGGGTGGTACTTCAGCAATTTGTAGGCAACGTCTGTTGCTTTAGGTGTGGTTATTAGGTGATTAAATGCTGCATCTCATTCAGAAACACCTAAATAGCTGGAATTAAGGCTGTAGAGGCTATTTTCATGATCTCTGAATGTTTAACCATGCCGCTCCAGTGCTCTCTCGGGACACAGATGAGACAACCTGCCACAAGTGTCACCCCTTGAGGCAAAGCAGCTGCAGCCAAGCCGTGACAGAATTCTCACAGGTTTCAGTGCTTAGCTTTCATGTCAGGGACTTGCTTGTCTCAGATGTGACAGGTGCATACTGCATCATCGGGTTTTGTATCTGTGTGCAGGGTTTGGCTGAGGATGGTGCTGCATGGCTGAAGATTATGGAGGTTCTCCATCCTGGCCGCTTCAGCTTTGGGTCTGAAAAGCAGATTATCACCTGCTGAGTTTGAATTGTGTTGTGGTTTGGCAGTACCAAACCACAAAAAAAAGTAGAGCCTGAGCAGTGAGCTCACTTGAGCAATAATATTGATCCCAAGAAGATGGAAGAGCTTTTGTGCTGTTGTTACCGAAGAGCGTTCTATTGACGTAACAGAGACTGAAAAATTGAACATGATATGGAGGGGAATTTTCATTTGGAGGGCAACAAAAGACCCTTTACTAGACTGTGAAAGCAGATGAGGAAACGCTCTCAGCTTTTATCCTATATGTACTTGTTATGGCAGCTTTCCCAAGCTGGGCCTGGGAATCATACTGCCGTTTTCGTGGGAGACTTAAGGAACCTGATGTGTGTAGAACAGTTTGCCTGGTAACTCGTGTTGCCATGGCTGCTGGAGACCGTGCTAGAGCCATGGCTGCTGGAGACCATGCTAGAGCCACGGCTGCTGGAGACCGTGCTAGAGCCACGGCTGCTGGAGACCGTGCTAGAGCCACGGCTGCTGGAGACCATGCTAGAGCCACGGCTGCTGGAGACCATGCTAGAGCCATGGCTTGGTATTGTCAAACACCTAAGAAGAAAAGGGTGACTGTGTGCCTCAACAAGATTGTGAGCACTAAGGAGGAAACGGGAAGGCAGCAAGGAGCAGATGGCAAGAGCACAGAACATCTTCTCCCCTTTTCTTTTGATGGTTCTCTCTGTTTAGTCTTTTTCTTGCAAAGACAGTCATGAAATTGCACTCGCTGTATTACAAGAGCTGCTTTGGTTCTGTAATGAGATCTTGGACTCCCAGGAGACCGTCCTTGTTTTCCCTTTGTAAGAAAAGGGAACTGGCACTGCAGCAGCTGAGTGAGAAACATTGCAGGTCAGGCTCCACGAGGTCTCAGCAACCTGCTGTAGTTGAAGATGAGCATGCTCACAGCACAGGGGTGGGACTAGTTGAGTTTTAAAGGTCCTTTTGCACTCAAACCATTCTGTGGCATTCTGTGGTCCTGCAGTAGTGTTACTTCTTAGGTCATTGAGATGAGGGGCTGTGGCAATGATGACTTCCTGCTGCCCAATTTGCAGTAGAGAGAGGAGAATCCCTCCACTGCTCAGAGATAAAGTTTAGCAGAACATTTATGTTCTTTTGGTGTGGTAGAGTCTGGGGGATGCTGCAAATGCCTTCATCCATTTAAATGGCAAATGTAAATCAAAAGGGCATAAACAAGAGAAAGAAAGGGAAGAGTGACTTCTTTGTTACAGCTTTAATATTCAAGTTGTTATTGAAGAAACAAATGCTCCCATTCTTCTTCCTTACTTCAAGAAATCTATTTATTTCTGCCTTGTATTTGTATTAATGCTGTAGAAAAAAAAAATCATAATTGCAGTGCACTAAACTAATTCTTTTACACTGCATTAAGCTTAGAATAATGTTGAATCCATATTTCCATTAGCTAGCAGTGAAAAAACTGTTATGAACAACACTTAACATGCAATCAATTCAATCCCTGCGAATGTTTCTAAAGAGGAATGGTGCTGCAGAGCCCTAAGTAAATACAGCACACTCCAATATCTCTGATATCTGTGCTCCCCAGAAATCCAATTCAAGGGGAACGTGGTCTCTCTCTTCCAATTGTTAGATTAGAGCCACGAAAGTAGATAAAGGGGCAGGTTTCAAAAAAGTGCTGAGCTCCTCTTGCCCATATGCATTAGGGAAGTGGTGGGTTTTGCTGTTGTTTGCATCTTCTCCAAGTCTCCAGCTGTAGAGAAAGCATTTGGCTCAGTTCCTTTTAAAATACTGACCTGTCCTGCAGGCCTTTGTCTTTTATACCATTTTGGTTGTGGTGTCACCGGGCTGTTTTTCATGCAGAGGCTGTAAATAGAGAAACATGGTTCTATCAGGCATAAACTCAAGAAATTACTGAGATCCCCTAAAAAGTTGCATGAACCTGTTCCATAAGAATGTCTGAGGTCCTCAGGTTATACACTAACAGGTATCATGGAAGGTGGTAGATATTCATTATCACTTCCCAAGGGAGTGTTTTGGATTAAATAGAAGTTAAAAATCCCTGCCAGAAACAAACTCCTTGTTAAATGTGCTTTATCCTTCTGGAGATGAGCTGATTACATCATTAATTGCTGATAAACCTCTTTTGGTCCCTAGCAAGCTCTAACTGCTTTGGCCAAGTCATCATTTGTCTCGTTGCTTTTAACTTAAGAGCTGTAAAGGCACAAAGGTGTGCTTTCTAGTGAGTCAGAGTGGGAGGACTGGAATAACTGGAGGCAGATACAATTTGTTAACCTATCCCTGGTGGACTTGATCATAAAGGTCTTCCAACCAAAGGTATTCTGTGGCTCCCCATGGCATTGTCCAGGGACATGTTCTCTTCAGAAGCCACCCTCTGAAGTGCAGGTTGACTGAAGTCTACCTTCACTGGTCTATGCTGGTGTGTTGGAGGGTAGAATTTAGCCCCAAGTGTCTTAAAATAAATTTCTCAGTGCTTTTACAGTAGTAAATCCTTGCTGTGAGAGGAGACTTTTGGCTTGTTCCCCAGTCCTGTTAAAGCCTTGCAGCAGGCAGAAGTGGGCAAGGTCTCAGGTGGGTTGACAGCCTGCAGGTTCTGCAGCCCTCGGGTTGCTTTGGGTCCTGCAACCTGACAGTTATTTTCCAGCTGCTGCCTAAAATGTAGCACCTAGATCTTGACCTTCTGTGTCCAGCTTTGCTCCAGAGCAAATTTGTGTGTCAGCTCCAGCCGCTCTGACCGATGGAATGTTATCACCCAACAGAAATTCAGCTTTGCTGTGTTTCTTTAGGTGCTCGGGCGCCGTCGTGTGGGAGATACTACGCTGAAAACCGTATTATCACGGTAGCTCAGGGCCTTCGGGCATCTGATGCTGCCAATTGCCTCCACTTTGTGCCGGCGTGCAATTTATCACCGGTGTGGCCCACCCTGCCAAAACGTGCCCTGTGTGGGCAGAGGCGAAGCTAATACACTTTCAGAGGGGGTTTGGATTGCTTCAATAAATCACCGCTGTCACCGCGAGCGGTACACAGCACGTTGTCCTGCTGCTTTGTGGTCTTGGTGCTGTTCAGGGCTTTTGCTGGTGTAAGCTGTGACGCACCCGTCGCTTTTTTCATCAAACAAATCAGAGCAGCCCTGACACTTGTTTTTTTTAATACATGGTTTTTGAAATGGAAACTTTGCCTCGCTCTCTAAGGGGGGCAGCGTTTCTATGGAACGTGGTTTATAGCTGTAATTACTGGTTTTTATTATTAATTAGCTCTAGGAATGCTTGCAGTTTGTCTTCCATATGTTAGTTTTTATTCTCTTCAGTGGTTTGGGCAGCTGGGGTGGCTTTGTTTTGTTTTGGAGCTCATTTCCGTGGGTAGCAGGAATGGCAGCTACGCAGCGATCTGGGACCGTGGAATCTCTGCAGTGAGCAGAACAACAAGGAGATGCAGGAGCCTTCCTGCCTCGAGTTTATTTGCTGTCTGTGCAGAATGCCCACCAAACCTATCCAATGTGGGGACTGAGAATAAAGGGAAGATGAGCCTTCCTACCTGAGACCTGCAGAACGGTGTAATGGAAGTCACAAGCAGTTAATTGTGCCTAAGGCATAATTAATTAATTCCTTTGTCTCAGAGTCCTTCCCCTCAATCATAAAGAATCCTCATCTGGCGCAAGGATTTGGGGTAACAGAGCCCTGGCACAGGCTGCTCAGAGAAACTGTGGAGTCTCCTCCTCTGGAGACATTCCAAACCTGCCTGGACAGCTTCCTGTGTGATCCTTCTATAGGTGATCCTGCTCTAGCAGGGGAGATGGATGTAAATTGTCTTTAGAGGTCCCTTTAAATCCCCACAAGTCTGTGATTCGGTGTCTCAGAGCTGTGATGTGATGCCCTGACTCAAGATGGGCTGGAGAGAAGGGGAATTTGTGTCTCAGCAGCCAGACCTGCTCTCCTGGTTAAGGACCACGCTGCCTGCCTGTCCCCATCCCGGGTGTGTTGAGTGGCACTGTTCCCCTCCACCAGCTCAGCCTCCCCACCAGGGGACATCACTGCAAGTTCTGGAAGATGACAAACTCAACCATTATATGTTTCTTCTCCTGCCACAGTGATCTGTGTGCTTATGAGCTGCTTCAAGACCTTGCTGTTGCACCTCGAGCCTCTCCTCAGTGTCTGAATTCTCAGCGATGCTCTGACATTACATGCACCGCTTCCAGAAGAGCCAGTGAAACTCTTCTTTTTATGGCAGTGCCTAAAACACCAGCGAACATCCAGTTTGCCTGTGATGGGGAAAAGAAGTGCTTTTCTTTTAATTGCCACAGGAGCTCATCCCAGGCTGTGAGAACGAGTTCTGTGAAGTAGTCAGGCTTCAGAATTAGAAGATCATTCGCAGCAGACCCGTCTGCTAAAACGTGACGGTTGTGTTTGCCATTGGGTTTGATGATGTTACAGTAATTGTTTCAAGCTGAACAGCAGCTCCACTGTGAGGAAAACCGATGCATGTAGCTGGAGTTCTTGTTGTGAGGAGCAGTCTGAAGCCATGACTTCCATTTGCCCCTTTTCAGACAGAGTCAGAGCTTGTCCTTGAGGTTTGCACTCTGAACGAGCAGTAGTCACTAAAGAACACTGCGCAGATGGATTTGCAGAGGCTGTGATTTTCCCTTTTGCAAGAATTTTAGCTGCAGAGACACTTCTGGCAGCTTGACTCGGCCCATCAGCTCCCACTTCAGAGTGGGGTGTTGTAAATTGTACGCAGAGAGACAATTCTGGCGGCTGCTTCGCTGTTTGACTTTGAGGCACCCCACAAAAAGGACATGAAATTGGTTACCCCATCCAGACTCCATAAGCAAGAAACAAGTGTCTCTGCTTTGCAGCACTCTGTAGTAAGACTCTCGTGGTCTGGCCTTTTCCTTACCTTTCTCCCAGTATTGGCAGACGTTTAGCTCAGGGAATTCAGCTCCACTCTTGCAGGTGCTGGCAGTAAAAAACCAAACCCAACAGTTATTTTTTTTTTGTTATCAAGCTAAGCTTCTTCATCCAGCTGAAAATTGTGCAAAGCTCTGGATGTACCTCAGCAACTTTAGCACTCAGAGGTCTCCTGGTGTTATATTGGAGCGCAGCTCTTTTTCCATATACCTTCTCAATTGAGTTTATGGCATTTCTCAGTGCTGTTCAATTTCAAATGAAGGTGTCACCCCTCCAAACCTTATTTTACAGATGAGAAAACTAATATGTGGGAAGGAGGAGGAATGCACTTGGACTGTACAACATCCCAGGCAAGCAAAAAGCCATCAATATTTATGATATACGCAAGGAAAAAGTTCTCCTGCTGACTCTCAAATCCATCTTGGTCATGTACCCAGGCTGATCTTCAGCACTTACGCTGAGCTGAAGGCTCTGTATGTTTGTGGACTTTAATGTGCATTTTTCTGTGTAAATTACTGCTGAGCTGGCATTGCTCAGGCTTTGCAAGTACCTTTGGCCACAGGGGCTGTAAACACAGCTTTGCTGGGGTTGCAAGGGATTAAAAAGGTGCCATATGGCAGCTCTGTCCCAGCAATTCCTGAGAGAGACCCACAGCAGACAAAGCACAAATATTCAGGAGACCTTCCAACAGTAAACATGTTTGGGGGCTATTTTTTGCTAATGAAAGTAAATCTCGCATCATTTACAGGTACTTTGAGATGAGGTAAGGAGATCTGGGTGAGAGGTGTTCCTGCCCGTGGCAGATGATCACTAAGGCCCCTTCCAACTTTTCTGAGTCTATACGGGTTTTGCAGTGAAGGTCTGCATAGAATTCTGCTTCACAAATCAGCTGTCTCAGGCTGCTGCTGCACTGATGGGGTTAACCCAAGTACACTTGCGCAGCGACAACTCTGGACCAGCTCTTGCAGGAGTCTACAATGACTACCGTGCTCCGCAGTGAAAGCTGGGGATGACTAAGGGCACAGATCAAAGTTTGCATCTGTCATGCATTCCTTTTCTCTCTTTTTTTTGTTGTTTTTTAAAATGTCATTCACGTTACTCTGAAAATACACTGCATTTGCCTATGATGTGGAAATGGGCATCCATTGCAGATTGAGCTGCTTGATTTATCAAAAGGGTTTACAAAGTGGCATGAATGATGCAGATCCTTTGGCCAATGAAAACAAAGCAACTCCTTTGAAATTAGGTGATTCCCCTCCCACCCACAGGCAGTCCAAAAGATAAAAGATTTAAGTTGCCTATGGGTGATTACACTGTTTCACAGAATCATAGAATGGCTAGAGCTGGAAGGGACCTTAAAGATCATCTACTTCCAACCCCTCTGCACAGGCAGGGACACCTTGACTAGAGCAGATTTCTCAGGGCCCCATCCAGCTTGGCCTTGAACACTTCCAGGGATGAGGTAGCCACAACTTCCTTGGGCACCCTGTTTGAGCATCTCAGCACCCTCACAGGAAAGAACTTGTTCCTCATTCTCTTAAAGTATTTTTTGAATGTAAACTGAAGAACGTTTTGAAGGCTTAGAAACGGTAGCGTTCTGTCTGCAGTGTGGAAAGGCAGTGTTTTTACTTTTCCAGACTTTTTTGGCTTTTACTCACACACACACACAGAATTACCAAGGTTGGAAGAGACCTCATAGATCATCAAGTCCAACCCACTTAGTCCCTCCTTTGTAAGATGACTAACTTGGCCATGGATGAAGCTGAGCAGTGACCAGAGGCTGGTCCAAAGCACATGTAGGCACTTTACACATTATTTGCCTTGATCATCAAGCAGTAGTGGGAATAGAGGGTCTTTTTTAATTCAGGAAGAGAAGTAAACTAGGATCTACCAGTAAGCCAGAAGGGTTTAACTGCAAGGTAAACAGGGCTGGGAGTACTCGGTGCCTCTGCCACAGAAGTGGAGCTGTTTAGATTCATCCCTGGTTGCCATTTGTTTTATTCATTGCCACTGTCTCATGGTACTTGGCCAGCACTTAATCTGGTGGTGCTTTCGTTTATGTGCGTGGGTTCACATGCGAATCAGGCTCAATCCCATCCTGTCTGTCTGTCCCACGTGTGCATTAAGCGGTGGCTGCGCAGAAGGAGATTTGAGAAATGATCGGGTTTCAAAGGCTTCCTGTCTGGTCAAGTTTCTCAGAAGCCTTTGAGAGGACAATAAGAATAAATGTGGGTTAATGTGTCAGTGTCTCTCCTCGAGCCTGTGACTCCTTGCTCTAAAATCAAGAAATTGGCTCAAACTCTTGAAAGTTAAGCAAATGCTGAATTCAGGGCTCTGCCATCCAGGGACCAGGGCAATCACTGTGTTACAGGCGAGTGCTCCCAATGAGCTGGTTAAAGTTGATTGCTGAGCCCAGTAGTCTTTGGAGTACGTTCTGTATGGGTGTACTTGGGGAAACAAAATGAGGCTTTTGCAGTGGGACCCTTATGGGCGGACGTATGCTCCATCAAAGTCGAGTTGGCTTTAGTGTCATCCTTGTGTCTGTTGACATCTAGCTGGAAGATGTAGCTGTAGCTTGCTGTGCCTTCTCTTATAGGTAAATAAACAAGACCAAGTCCTTTCAGTTGGCTCCGTTAGCCCGTAGGTGTATGCAGAAGTCAGGAGTAAGGACTAGCCATCAGGCAGCGGCTGCGCCTTGTCCACTGAGGAACCTTCAGTGCAGAGGCTGCAGCTATTCCTTGAAGTTTTCACGGCATCTGGCACGATGTGCTTGTGCTTGTAGATCTGTCAGCAATACAAGAGGTGAATTATAAGCCAGTACATGGTGGGGATAAACAGTTTGCTGAGACGGGCTGTGATTTATTTGAGGGCAATGAAAAAAAACCTGCAGCTAGTGTACTGTAGGGGTGAACCTGCTGAAATTCACTGCATCTGTGGTTCACAGCTTGCGTGGAACATCTGCTCCTGCTGGGTTTGTATTTCTCTTTTTTTGGATCAGTGTTTTGCTTTTGTGAGCAAAACCAGGGGATATTTCAAATAGTTGTGATACTACAGCCAGCAACAGGTTTATGCAAGTGCAGGAGCATACAGGGTGTGTTCCACCGTTCATCTCATGAACTGCGTTGACCTGACCGTATGTGCTCCGTGCACAAAGGCTTAGCCCACCCCGTGTTTTGCTTTGCCTTCGGCACAGAGTTGTCGTGATCAGTAAAGTGTGCTTGTCTGTCTTGAGCTCTGTCACTGGTGTCTGCAGGTGCTTCTGCCTGGAAGTAACAGCGGTGAGCCTGCTGTCCTCTAGTCTTGGTGGAGAAGATGAGTGTGTTGCCACCTGACCCTGATGAAGAAGTCATTCCGATGCAATCACAAAGCAAAATCTCTCAGGTGGACTATCTTGAGTTGATGTTACTTGACTGTTCTCATTGTTTATGTGAGCTCTCCAGGGCAGCCTTGTGCTGGACTGCGGCAGCATGCAGTCGGGAGCTGTCACATGCTCTGCATCCAAACCTCCTGTTAAAGCTGGGTTAGAGCTCAGTGGTTGCAATTAACAGGCTGCTGTTTAACTTCTTGAGCTCTCTGTTGTATCTGGAGACATTTCACAGAATCATTTTGCTCGGGAAAAATCAAGTCCAACTGTTAACTCAGCACTGCCAGATCCCCAGTAACCCCTGACCCTCACTCCACATCTCCACAGCTTTTCAACCTCTCCGGACGCAGGGACACCACCACTGCCCTGGGCAACCTGGGCCAGGCCTGGACAACCCTTTTGAGGAAGAAATTGTTCTTCATGGCGAACCTAAACCTCTCCTGGCATTACAGCTAGATGTCTGTATATGTATATGCCTGCCAAGAGTTAATGCCAACTTCTTTTAATTAGGGCTTGAGTTTATACCAAGTTTTTACCTGCTACTGTATTGATAGTCCTGTCCTGAGTTAGAGTAAGCTACCATTTTGTGTGAAAGGTGTTCCTGTGTGAGAGCAAACGCGTTCCTAACACATTTTTCTGAGTAGAGACATGAGACTGGAGCAGTTCTTGCACTCTTCAAAGTAATTGGGTTGGGGTGTTTCTTCTGAAGGTAACAGCAATATAATAGTCAATTCAGCAGAATCCCAAACAGTATTTCTGAGTCTCTGGAAGTGAAAACTCAAGTGTTTTGCTGGCAAGGGCATCACTCTAGATGCTGCTTTTCAATGGGAGGCAAGACCTACAGCACGTTATATGCCAAAGAAATCCTTCTGTCAGTTTGACATGGTTTTGTGGTTGTGTTTTACTAATTTAAAGAGCCCGTGACAAGGAGTTGCAGCAGGCTGCTGCAGTGTGTGGCTGTAGTAAGGTCTGTGAGTAGATTTGCATCTGGTTTGGTCTTTAAATGAAGTGGCTCAGCTGTGTGGCGCTGAGAAGGCTTCACTCTCTCAAGATAATGTTCTCCAGGTCTTAGCACACTCTCTGCAGGAATCTCAGCTGGTTTTGGGCTTCTGCACTGCTCCAGTGTAAGCCCTTGTCTGCTGTGCTGGCCAAAGCCCGTGTCCCCAGCGCTGTCAAGCCTATTCCCCTGACTCCATGGCTTAACTCCATTCAAAAGCATCGAATATTTTCCTCCTCCCTGCATAGATCACCTCTGTCACTTGTTGGCTGAGTGACATTTGGTCAAGGTGGTTTGGCGGGGCTTTTTCAGTCTCCCATAAAATGCAGAAGCCTCAGATCACCAAAACAGCTGTGCATGCTTTGTGCAGCTTAACACGTTCACGTCAGGCTCCAGGGTCTGGGTTAGCGCCAGGGTCCTGGATCAGCTGCTTTACTGGAATTACGCTGCTGTAGTGGAGCCGTGCGTTACTGTGCTGCAAGTGTTTTGGCTTGCGGCTGGCTCTTCCCTCTGTGTTTTTACTGAAGTGAGAGAAACGGGTTTTTGTCTTCACGACAGAGTTGTCTTTTCTGAGTCTCTGAGTTACGCACCGTGTCTGTAAGAGACGCCCCCTGGTTCATCGTCAGGTTTATCTTCATGGGGAAGAGCCAGTAATGGTTGTAGTACTTCTCGAAGAGCAGGAGCAGTGCCAAATGGTCTCGCAGCATAAAAGTTGATTGACAAGGGGATAAGAGAAGCGATCAAAGTGCCCTGTAACGCTGTGGTTTGGGCTTCTCAGCAAGAGCAGGTGTGTGCTCAGCGTCAAGCCACTTACAGTAGCATTCTCAAAGCTGCCCCCATACTTTGGAAACCCTTGTGTAGGCAAGTGAAAGAACAGATCCAGATTTGAAACTGAAGGAGGTTTCCTTAACCCTGGGTCTCCTATAGGTGTATCCATCCAAGCCCTTCCCCTCGTGCCTTTTCACGTAGCTCACTGACCCAGCAACAGCTCTCGGCTTCTCCGGCTGGTGGCGAGAAGTAAACTGGATGCAATCGGTTATCTTTGACCTGTTCAGCTGTGCCCTTCTCCCTGTTCTCGTTAATAACGCCAGGTCTCCCGGGAGCTCACTAATGCAATTTTATCACACAAGCTTTTTGTTTGACCTTACTTGCTCTTCCCCTGGAAGGTGGTGGGGAGGGAAAAAAAGCCAAAATGCCAGCCTGCCTTAATTAAAATCTTACTCTCAGAAGGTGCTGCAGTGTGGGATTTCATTAGGTGTGTAATGGAAGGGTTTAATTGTGCCTCATTTGCCTGGGCCTTTTCCACTTGGTAGTGAGCTCACTGAGTTTTAAGACAACTCTTCTAATGTGCAAAAAAGTCACTGAGGGGTGAGGAGACTTCTTTAAGTGACTCATAAATTCACGGTGGCCACGATTTTACAGCTTTGCCCCGAAGGCAGTTGCTTGGCTGATGAAGTAGAAGGCTGTACATAACAGTTCAGTGCTCTTTGCAGGAACTTTCTGCCCCCATGGGGCTGCAAGCTCACGTCTTGATGGTTTGTAAAAGGTGGTGCAACTCCTCGCAGAGGGTTTCTACTACACGGGTGAGGTTTTATGCAGCAGCTAGTCTTGAGTTAAAGGCTGTGCTCAAAGTGCTCCTTTAGCTTTGGTAAAGATGCCCTTTGTTCTACTCTATGTAGGACAAGCAGAGTTAGAAAATAGGTTTGTGAGCCCCTGATCCCGCACTGCTGAACTTTTGATTCCCCTCCTTTTTCACTCATTTTGTCAGCAGCTGAGAAGTGTCGCAGTTGCCCGTGTTGTCATGAGTAGCACATCTGTGCTTCAGATGCTCTGTGTTTCCACAGAACAGGCAAAAGCAGGGTGTCACATAGCTTTTGGAGGATGAATACATGAAGAGGATGAGGAGTTCAGTTAGATCTGACAGCTCTTGCTCTTGCAGTCAAGCAGAAGGAGAGAAATGGGAGATTTCAGAGCTGTTCTTCAGAGAAAAATACCTCTTGTCTATCAGAGTAGTTCCATAGAATTGTAGAATGCATTGGGGTGGAAGGGTTCTCTCAGGGTCATCTAGTCTAACCTCCCTGCAATGAGCAGGGACGTCCTCAACTAGATCGCGTTGCTCAGAGCCTCATCCAGCCTAATCTTGAACGTCCCAAGGGAGATGGCCTCTACCACTTCTCTGGGCAACCTAGGCCAGTGTCCTACCACCTGCATTGCAAAGAAATGCTTCCTTCTGTCTGACCTAAATCTCCATTTTTTAGTTTAAAACCATCACCCCTTGTCCTGTTGCAACAGACCCTGTTAAAAAGTCTGTCCCCATCTTTCTTGTGGACTCCCTGACCAAATCCATCAAATAGGTCGTTCTGAAGCAATGCAGAACGGCAGCAAATTTCGGGTTTGAGTTCTTGTGAAGCCGGAGGAAGATGGTTTTGCGCTGCTGGTTTTGTGGGATGCGTAGCTTTGTAAACCAGGGAGGGGAAGACAGACAGGCTGGTACTTTCTTTCTTGTGATACTAAAACCCCCTGGCTCGTACCTGTGATGCACGTGCGCCCCTGCCCAGTTCCTGTGGCAGCTGAGTACAGCTCTTTCTCTGTGGATCTGCCAACAGACGTGGCTGTTGACCAGTCACCAGGTTCAGGAAGCGTGAATGTTCTCTTAGCCAATCTACGGCCAATTTAGGGAGCAGGTTGCTACGAGCAATTATGTGTCGAGTCTCTAAGTTCAAACTCCTGCAGTTTTATAACTGCAGTTTTGGCACACACGTGTTAGGAGCCACTTTGTACCTCCACGTTATCTGTTGGCTCTTCATTGCAGCCGTAGGTGCTCCTGAGTTTTTCCTTTGTGTGTGTGTCAGAATTAAACTACTGCACAGCCTTGTGTTTTGAGGGGATTTTTAGGATTAAGCTGTCACATATTTGTCCTTCTAGCTCAGATGGTGTCCAGTCCACACCCATAAATTATCTGTGGTGTCTTCAAGTGGAGCACAAAGCCTGAATGTCTTACTAGGTCAAGACATTTTTATGTGTTGCAGAGAGAACACAGACACAGTAGGAGGGGATTGATCAGCTGCAGCAGGTTGGGTTTGCAGCATGCCTCGGGTTTTAGATCCAAGCTTGAACTACAAAACTGTTTGCAGAGTGTTTTGGATTCCAGCTGCACAAGAGCCTGTTTAAATCTTCAAACTCACCCAGAAGATGACACACCAGCAGGCAGACAGCAATTGGTCTTCTGTGGGTTCTGCCAAACTGCTGACGCTTTGGGCTGAGGCTAAAATAAAAATCAGCTTGAATTTATACATTTATTGCTTAATTCTGTATTTTCCTTGAGAATTTTAAGTCCAATTTTTGGTGAAACTCTCCAGGTAGTAACAACTGCAAAATCAGAAAAAGAAAGAACCCCACAAAACCCCAATTCCCTCAGTAGCCTCCCAGATCTGGGTGGGAGGAGGCAGACTGAGCACAGCACCTTGGAGCAGCCTTCCTCTGGACTGAGCAGGGTCCAGGGAGATTCTGTAAGCGGTAACTACAGTGCTCATGTAGGAGGTGAAACATCTGGTTGCAATCCAGTCCTTGAGCATCTCATGCAAAGTAAGGAATGTCAGCAGGAGGGCCTGATGGACCCCTGTAGCAGGGAGGGCTTTGTTGTGGCTGCTGGAACCTCCCCCTTGTCTGCAATTTCTGCTCCCAGTTGTGCTGGGAAAGAATTTCAGTATCTACCTCCCACAGCCTGGCCAACTGTCCTAAAGACAGGGGACCTGCCTTCCTTGCCTCGTAGTCTAGCGATAAAGTTTAGGTTTGGCTTGAGAATCAAAGTATTGTTTGTGGCAAGACCCAGTGTTTGATCTTGCCAAGCTGCTCACTTAATTCGTTTATTTTAAATTCCTTCTGTTTTTACAAGTCCTTTGGGGTGGACCAGCTCAGGGCTTTTGGCATTAGGCTACCAAACTCACTGGTGTGACTGAATTGTAGCTTTGCAATGGTTTTTTCTTCTCTGATGAATAACTTGCCATGAGTGTTCAAAATCTCTGTGATCATAGGGTGAAAGCTACATCCAGGCACTTTAACTCTTCATTTATAGCTTGGAATATGCTGCCCAGGGAAGCAGCGTTTAAGAAAAGACGGGATGTGGCACTTGGTGCCATGCTGTGGTTGATGCGGTGATGTTATAGGTCATAGGCTGGGTTTGATGATCTCGGGGGTCTTTTCCAGCCTCAGTACTTCTGTGATTCTGGGGTTCTGTTTTAAAAAGTAAAGGAAAACACTCTAATGATATTTTTAATCCAAGAACTTCTTCTTAAACTAGATGAATACCTTCTGGCAAGGTGTCCATCCTCATGCTAGGGGTTTCGGGTGATAGCGAGCGTGCTTAATCTCTGCGTAAATTGCCCCCTTGCTAATTACAGGGTCTGAAGAAACTTGAAATTGTATTTCTCATCTGAATAATTCTGGGTTTCTTTTCCAAACATATAATTTTATTATACCATTATCTGTTCTGCTCAAGAACTACCTGCCAGCAGATTCCTCATCATCTTTCGAACAAAGTGAGCAAAATAAACTCCTAGGAAGAGGGACACTGACCTTGAATCATATTGGTAGCGTCTTTCTTGGTTTTGGGGGCTCATCTGCAAATTTAAGCCTCTGTGGTGAGCACAGCGCTTGGTGTAGGTGCTGTCACTGTGCTGATCTCCGGATATTCCTTCATGCCTGCATCCGGAGGTGGTGCTCACTCGCCTTGGCTTTTCCATAGGAGCTCAAATCCAGTGTCTTCCGAGTGCTCCTGATGGCAGTTGCAGCAGAGGCTGAGCTGGTCTATACTGGAAGGTGGGTGTATGGCACCAGAAAGGCACTGAATAATCTATTATCAATCTATTATAATAATTCTAATATCATAGAATCATTGAAGTTGAAAGAGACCTCCAAGATCATTGAGTCCAACCATCAGCACCACGACGCCCACTAAAGCATGTTTCGAAGTGCCACATCTGCATGTTTTTTTAACAGCTCCAGGGAGGGTGACCCCACCACTTCCTTCAGCAGCCTATTCCAGTACCTGACCACTTTTTCAGTCAATAAATTTTTCCTAATGTCCAATCAAAACTGCAGTAGATGCAGAAGAGGGCAGGAGCATGACCAGGTGTGTGTAGCATTGCACCCAGCCCAGTTAGCCCTGTGGAGGATTGCCTTTGGAATTTCTTAGAAGCTTTGCTTCTCTTAAGCTGCTGTGGTACGTTGCCAAGGTCTGTGCATGTTGGGTTCAGTGGCAGCAGTTTGGTTTCTCCCAGCACTACACTGAGTGAAGCTGAAAGGAAGCTGATGAGCTCTCAAATTGCATCAAAGCCACTGTTTGCATTCGCATTGGATGGGCTCAGATACAAGGGCTCTGTGCAAGTGGCAAGAGGACCATCAGGTCTGCAGTTGAGAGACTCATGCCAGACAGATGGACTCACCAGATGAAGGATGGATTACTCTGCCCCCAGAGTGCTGGTAGCATGTATTACGAAGTTGCCTTGTTCACATGTACTTCAAATCTAAAACAAGCAATGAAACAGCTCCTCCAAGTGTGGACATGCTGCTCATGAAGGAGACCAGCAGAGCACCAACCATGCTTCAATTACAGCTCTGGATGACACTGCTGTCAGAGAGCTCTGCATTTTGCTTTCAAATTGTCTTCAAAATGTCTTTAATTTGTTAGCGAGGCTAAGAAATTAAAACATTGATGGGTCTTCCACGCAGTGTTTCTCCCCTGGGATGTGTGAGGTATCTGGCTGTCGGCACAGCGATGCAGCCTGTAAAGATCCAGAGAATTACCTCGCTGGCGTGACGGCCCCTTCCATTTCCACTGCAATCCAAGGCTTTTTTTTCCCCTTTCCTCTGAGGCTTTCATTGAAATTCTGTGCACAGTTTGTTCCTCTGGTTGTTTAACAATGTCCCTCATGTTTGCCCTGATTTAAAAAACTCCTCCTTCGTAGCAGAGATAACATAGAGTGGGATGATATAATTGCAGTAAAGAGGCCCTGGAGCTTGCGGTAATAGGATGGTTCATCTGATGTGTACTGCCATTAGGAAATAACCCACGTATGTGTGTTCTCAGGGGACACTAAAGAGGCTTTTAAGGATTGCACTTTATGTAGTAGGAAAGCTAATGAGCATGAGAGCAAGTATGAGGCAAACTCTTGCTGTGGGAAGAAAGGGGCCATTTCCCCATCTCACTTGTTTCCTCACACCTCTAGAGCCCAAACCCTCCACCTCATGGTAGACCTTTTCGTGCGCAGCTGTTGGTTCCCGGATCATGTAGCTCTGAAGCTTAAGGACATGGCTCAGTGGTGGGTTTTGTAGAGTTGGGTTGATGGTTGGACTTTCATGATCTTAAAGGTCTCTTTCAAGCAAAGACGTTTCCCTGGTTCTGTAACACCCTGCACTGTTGGAGCTACTTCTGTACCTTGTTAGGTTTTTACGCTCGGTGGAATGGATGAGCTTGCGTGTTCCCTCAAGTATTTAATACAGTTAAGGGTCAGGCTTTGCTTTCAGGTAACATTAAGTGGCTTCACTTGAGTTGCAGAACCTTGAAGAAGGTGCTGGATTTTGACCAAATGCTGTACTGGGGTTCTGCAGCAAGCTCTGACATCTGTAACTTCATTGTGTTCCTGAGGGTTCTGACCATAGAAAAGAATCCCATGAATACTAATTGAGGAAGAGATGACAGCCAGCAGCTTTGCAAGAAGCCAAGGAGGCCAGTAACCTTCTTAAACATCCCTGTGTCCAGCCACAAGTCCAAGGAGCTCACGGTGGCATGAATGCATTATCTGTTGCTGCTTCCAATGTCAGTTGATTCCTCTCTGCTTTAACTTCCAGCCTTGCAAATACCGAAATAGCAGTGCTAAATTTTTTACTTCTCTCCTTTCTTTCCCCTGCTGTGTCCCGTAATTGGTGTGTGGGATCAGAAGAGGACTTGCAATTTCATTATTGCTGTATAAGCCTTCTGCAAACTCAGTTACAGCAGCACTTCTGATGGCGGGTGATTTTTTGTGTGACTAAAAATATGCTGACGCTGTGTTTGTGTGTAGGGCGAAAGCAAATTTGGATGTAGGATAATCCGGGGCATTAGGGAGACGTGGGATGCTCTATCCCAGCACAGTTGGTTGCTCGTAGAATTGATTTTTTGTTTTGTTTTGCTCAGTCAACTGGTGACTTTAATCTGCAGAAGGGCATCTGTGATGCCAAAACATTGGTCGGAGATTTGCTGACGTTCCTCTGGCATCAGAGAAGATTTTGAAGGAGAGCTGCCAGTTGGCAGCAGGCTGGCAGAAACAGAAAAGACTCCTTACTTTATTTTTCCTTACATAAAGAAGGAATACCCGGGTGATGATCTCCAGTCCACGAAGTATACTGAGCCGCGTGCTGTATTCATGAGCACAGATTGAACCAACATGATCCACGTTTTTCATACACCGACAGCACAGCATTGCTCCTTCTGCTAGTTCCCCTTTGCCTGAACTGTGCTCATTCCCAGAGCATCATCACAGAGTAGTTAGTCTTACACTTGCTTCCCACTTCTGCCCTCTACATCATCCAGCCATTGCATGTTTCTCGAAGAGTCCTGGAGGAGCCGTTCACAGCAGAAACCCCACAGTGTTGTGGTGACTTTGAACACAGAGCAGGTAGAAATGGAAGCATCAGTTTTCCGACTTGTGCAGTTGCTTCTGTGTCAGCACTGATCTCACTCACTAGAGAGGACCAGACGCACCCTAATGGGTGCCAAACACGAAGCCAGCTGGGTGGAACATGACCCTTACTTTGCCCTAATCGTATGAAAACCCCTGCAAGTCAGAGCTGGTGTGGACACGAATGTTCTTGACGAAGTAAACCCACCTCTGTTTACATCGTGCTAGGCAGCTGCATTACGGGGAGAATAGGGGAAGATAAGAGACATGACCTGAGAGAAAACTTCCACATTAGACTGTGACGGCCGAACACTGGTGTCCTTGAAGCTGGTGGGAATTTTACCTCTGACAAAGCAGCCAAAAGCCAGCAGCACCCTGTGTCAGTTCAAGACTTAGTGAACCTGTGCTGCGGTTAGGCATCCCTCGGAGTGGTCTCTGCTGCAGGGTTGAAGAGCAGAGCCCTGAAAGAGGCAGCTCAGAGAGACCCATATGGCCACCATCCTGGGCAACCTGCTCTGGGTGGAGGTGCTTTAGCAGGAGGTTGGGCTAGAAGGTCTTCAGAAATCCTGATCCCCACCAGCCTGTGTGAGTTAGGTTAGCATTTATTGGTGTTTCCTGCCCTGTTTTCCCTCCAGAATGGTTTAGCAGCAGTGCTGGTGGGCAAGTGGGGAGGTTGCTGAGGGGAAGGTTTTTAAGGGAACGCAGACACTGTACCTGATGTGGGAGCGTGAAGTGTGTGCTGGGAAAAAGCAAGGATGGAGAGAGGAAGACAGACACCATTGCTGACACAGCATTTTGGAGCTGCTGCACACCTCCTTTTTGGCTCTGCGTTTCGCCCTCACAGCCTTGACCCTGACTCTGATTTGGCTTCAGTTTTTCCTCTGAGTTCTGCTCTGGGATTGCAGCCTTCCCATTACCTCTGTGCTGGTTCCACCTCCCTCTTCTCAGCACCCAGCTGCTCCTGGTCTGAACCTCTCCACTCTCACCATGCTGGTTCTCCCCCTGTCCCCCGCCCCCGGCACTTCTCCGCTGCTGAATGCAGCTCGATTGTGTTGTTCCTTTGTACGTTAGTTCTTGCTCATACCCTCTTTCCTCTCATTATCCCTCTTATTTTTTACCATTAAAGTTACAGCATTTTATTCCAGTTGCCTGATCTCTCTTATGCTGAAATTCTCCCATTAGAAAAGGTCTGCCCCGTGGGGGTTCCTCTTGTAGCCCTAGAACCAGAACACCAGGAACAGAGCAACTTTTCGACAAACACGTGGAGAAACGATGGACTGATGTCTTGTTCCTCAGAACAAGCAACAGTGTATTTGAAGACATCTTTCTTCTTTCAGGTTACCAGCCTGTCCTGCCAAACCAGCAGCAAGGGTTCCAGGGTCTCATGGGAATGCAGCAGCCGCCCCAAAGCCAGAACCTGATGAATAATCAGCAGGGAAATCAGGTGCAAGGCATGATGGTGCAGTATCCAGCCATGTCGTCTTATCAGGTACTCGGGAGCCCTCCAGACAGGCTGCTTCGGCGTAACTGAATTCGGTTTCTCTGTCGCAGAGCGGTCTTTATTCTTTCATTAGGACAGCGGGCGGCAGGAAGCTTTTTGGTGAATCCACTTCCAAGTCAAACTGGGTTGTTAGCTCCCTGTTTGTGGGGTCTTGGTGCCCCTTATTTTCATTCAGAGTTGAGAATGCTTCAAGTGAAGTTGCTGTAGCCTGCGGTGCGGGGAAAATATCGTAATGGGTGAAGAAACCACACTGCTTCTGTAAAGAAAAAAAGACAGAACATCGTGGTTTGGTTTTGGGAGGGTTTTTTTTTGGCCAGTAGACTGTTGATTCCTCTAGTAAAGTTGTGGGGTTTGCCTGATCCAGTTAAAAATTATTCATCTATGGACACTGCAGACAAAGGATCTCATCCTGTCTTCCAGACAAGCTGTAGCCAGGTGGGTGTTTGTTTATTTGATTTTGAGGAGAGCAAAGGCAGTGGGTTGACTTCCACCAACTCCCCAGGTTACTCAGACTGACTTGCTGAAGTTTATACCTGGTTTCTGTGAGCTATGTCTGTGAGAGGTGGCCTGTGCTTACGGTTCCTGCTGGTCCCTCTGCGAAGTTAAGAAATGAAATGACGTCTAATTGGTTTTGGGGGACTGCGCTGGTTGAGCGGTCGTTCACCATTGTCCTTGTGGCTTCTCAGAAAACACTACAGCAACCCAGGGGCAAGTGGGGCTGTTGCTTGTGGGTGAAATTTTCCTCTTGGGTCTCCAGAATTACTTTATTGAAAGTATGTTTTAAAGGGCCGTGATCCAGTTAAAGGTTTGGACCTTTCAGCTTGCCTAGATACACCAGCGTTAAGTCTTTCGTTAGGGTGTTCAGCCACTGCATGACAGAGACCCTGGAGGGATTTCTCTTTAACCCTTCTCCGAGAAGGAACATTCCCAAGGGCAAGAACCATTCCGAGCAGCAGAAAACTGAGTCATTTCAGCAGGACGTGTCGCACGCTCAACTTCGACTAGAAGCAAGATGGGGAGACTCCAGAACCTACTTGTAATTTGTTTTTCCCCTGCCCTTTTCCGTGTTCCTCCCCAGGTGCCAATGACCCAGGGTTCTCAAGGGTTGCCGCAACAATCATACCAACAACCAATCATGCTACCTAATCAATCAGGTCAAGGAACACTTCCAGCCACTGGAATGCCTGTCTACTGTAATGTCATACCTCCCACCCCACAGAACAATCTGCGGTTGCTTGCCCCTCACTGCCCCTCCAGTAACGTTCCAGTTCTTTCTGCCAGCTGCAGGACAAACTGTGTGAGCATGAGCAACGCGGGGTGGCAGGTCAAGTACTGACACTGTGGCTTGGTGCGGCCGAACGAGGACAGCGGTGCATTATTTGACAAAAAAACTCATGGCCTTCAAACGGAGAGGAACACCACGGGACGATCGGTTGAGGACGTAAGGACTGACTGCGCTCAAGTGATCTGCTGCTGGAAAAACAGAGATCTGTAAAAACAATGAAAATACATTTTGACAAAAAGAAAACAAGATCAAATGTTCGCTGGTTAATGGTGCATATTTTTGTCATGTCTGCTAGGTACGCCTTTATAGCTTAGCTAGTGACATGAATTCATTGAGGTAAGATTTTTTCCTACCACTGAACACCACTGTGTAGATTGTAATATCCCCGATTCGGATTAGTTTTGTACTTCGTGTTGAGTTTGTGAAGCTAAAGTATTTAAAAAAAAAATATATAATAAAATAAAATCACATTGTACCAAAGCTGTAACGGAAATGGAGAGGGGTTAAAAAAAACAAAAAGGAATTGAAGGACAAAAAAGAACGGAAGGAATAATTTATATACACTATAGAGTTTTTTATGGATATAGACTGTATTGTAGTGCTTAATCACAATAAAGCTATTTGACCTCATGGAGAAAGGTCATGTTTCTACCACCTGCTTGGTCTCTGTTTCTAAGGGAGTGAATTCCCCTGCGTTTCTTCATTGTCTTGTTTCAGGTGAAACTTAAGGAAGGGGGTGAAGCTTAAATGGGCTTATGGAAACTTGTTGCAGAGTCACCTCTGCTCAGTTATCACTGCTCCATCTACCGAGTGGGGATGAACAAGATGCTCGGGGTTTGGGCTCAGAAAACACACACAGCACGGTGGTTTGCCAGGAAGTTTTAGAAGTCCTATTTTAAATTCCCGCGGTGTTTCTCGTTGTTATGTCCACGTTCACTGAGATTCCCAGCTTGTTCTCATAGACCGCTTGTCATTCATAAACGCTGCGTGGAGCTCCTCGTTCCGCTTCTCAGTGACCACGGTGTTCAAGGAGCAGATGAGTTGAGCAGGCAGAAACCTGTTGGTTTGCACTTAAGCTGCACTTCTCGAGCGGTTTTGGGCACCTTTAGGATAGGTAGGAGTTGAGCCCCACCCCAGAGTGATGCGTCTGCATCATGAAAAAGCCCGAGATCCTTTTGTGTGTAGAATGCACAAGTGTCGTGGAATTACTTAGGTGCACACAAGGTGACGGTAGCCTACAGTGCCCTTGACCTCCATTAACCTGAATGTGAAACAGCTTTATCTTCCCTTTGGGAGGGGGTAGCATTTCCTTCGGACACTTCAGCTGTGGAAGCAGGAGCTGGAAGGGCTACAACCTGTACTGAAGCCAGATATTTCCCTTTTCTACATCAATAAGCAAATACCTTTCAGGGTTCTTGTTCACGTGTGTGTCCTAAAGCTCGGTCCAGCCCCGTGGGACTGTAAGGAAGGCAGAGGCTGCATTTTACGTAGCAGCGTCACAATCCGTGTGCTGAGAGCCAGTCAGGAACTGGAGCAGGTAAGGAAACGCGATTCACTCTCCAGTTAGAAGGGAAATGCCAAGAGGGAACCCTCTGATTGATTTTGTGGTGGTTTTGTCTGTTTTAACTCGAGACACTGCATTTGAATTTTGCCTGTGACCCTGAGCTCTCATTTCAGGTGTCCTGCGTTGTGTGGCTTGTTTTCTTCTGGTGTTTTATAGACTGTGGAGGTTTTCCTCCTGGCCTTACTATAATTACACTTGGTTTGCTTTGCCTCTGCTGGATGGCCAACAGCGGAATCTCTGTGAAGGCTCCAAAGGACCTGCAGGTGACCTGGTGCGTGACAGGTTGTACGTGGCCAGGCTGGAGGAGGAGGTCAGGAGAGTGAACCGCTGGACATGCAGTGTCTGGAGTCAGCAGATCCTTTGGTAATCTCTGTACTTTAAGCCATATTTCTTCTCTGAAGCGCTGCTGTTACCTTGTTGATCTCCCTTCTCGTCAGAGAACTATGAATGAATTGCCTGGTAAAAAAAAGTACCTGCTCTCTGGTCGATGGCAAGTTGGGCTGCAGGTGCTCTCAGGAGCAGTGGGGAAGGGAATCAAAAAGCAAAGCCCAGGAATCTCACTTCTGTAAAGAGAGAATCTCCTCCTAAATCACCTTCCTGCTGAGTTGGGACTTTTTACGGAGAATTAAGCAGCTTCAGGAGGAGGTCACAGCCACCCACCCCACAGTGGCCTTTGATTGCCTCACTCTCCAAAGAGTTGGGATCTCCTTAGGTGTAGGAGAAGCAGAATCCAAGGTCCCTCTGCTACAGAGAGTGCCCTAGTCATTAAGGTACCATACACAGAGGGGAGACATCTCACGTTTGCTTTGTGCTCGGACACTTTGGATTTGAAGATGATTGAGAGGTTCTGTTTGTGGATCAAGGGAAGCACCAAAAAAATCACTGTTCTCTGAATGTACCTTTTTGAGGGGCTATTTTGAAGTCTTCTTTTTGTTCATTCATGAAAATACTCAGAGCTGAATTTCTTAGCAGCCTCCTGCTAAGATGTTTCAGCATTGTCAGAAGGTGAAGAAGTGACCTGCAAATACATGTGACAGAAATGGGTAGGTGAAGCTCAGCGGTTTATTTCTTAGTCCTTCCCCCAGAAGAGTGGTTAAGCCTGGCCCAGACTGCCCAAGGCAGTGGTGGGGACCCATCCCTGGAAGGACTGAAAAGCTACTGGAGATATGAAGTGAGGGACATGGGTTAGTGGAGACCTGGCGGTGCTGGGGAATAGCTGGACTCAGTGGTCTTAAGGGCTTTTCCAACCCAACTGATTCCATGATTCTGTGATAATAGATTTTTTTTCCCCAACAAACCTGCCGGTGGGAAGTGCCTCACGTAATCTTTTTAGTTCCTTTTGTCAGGCTGCACAGGGGGCCACGTGGGCTGAGGATAATGGTCTGGGTTTCACTGGAGCCTAGTGTCGGGTCCTGCGTCTTGGTCACAGCAATCCCCTACTACAGGCTGGGGCAGGCTGGCTGGAGAGCGGGCTGGCAGAAAAGGGTTCTAGTGACAGGAGGCTGAACGTGAGCCAGCAGGGTGCCCAGGTGGCCAAGAAGGCAAATGGCATCCTGGCCTGGATTAGAAACTGTGTCCGGCAGGAGGAGGGAGGTGATTGTCCCCCTGTACTTAGCACTGGGGAGGCTGCACCTTGAGTCCTGGGTCCAGTTTTGGGCACCTCAGTACAAGGAAGATATTGAGGTGCTGGAGCAAGTGCAGAGGAGGGAATTGAAGCTGGGAAGGGTCTGGAGAATCAGTCTGATGAGGAGAGATTGAGAGAGTTGGGGCTGTTTAGTTTGAGGAAGAGGAGGCTAAGGGAAGACCTCATCGCTCTCTACAACTATCTGAAAAGACACTGTAGAGATGCTAGTGTTGGTCTCTTCTCACAGGTAATTAGCAGCAGAACCAGAGGAAAGGGCTTCAAGCTTCAACAGGGCAGGTTTAGACTGGAGATCAGGAAGAAATTCTTCACGGAGAGAATGGTGAGGCACTGGACTGGGCTGCCCATGGTGGTGATTGAGTCCTCATCCCTGGATGTGTTTAAAAGTCTCTTGGATGTAGTATTGGGAGATCTGGTTTAGGAGTGACCTTGTAGAGTAAGATTGATGGTGGGACTCAATGATCCCAAGGGTCTTTTCCAACCTGAATGATTCTGTGATTCAGTGAATACAACATACAGTGTAGCCCTTCTTTTTTTTTTTTTCGGATAGCTTTCATTGAATTGAATTGAAGCTCTATATATATTGAAAAAAACCCAACTTCCTTTGAAAAATAAATTCACAGTCTTCCTTCTTACGTGTGGGATGTGCACCTTTATATAGGAATACTCTTTGCTGGATAAAAAACTGTCTGGGTGGCCAGGCCCAGAGAGTGGTGGTGAATGGAGATAAATCCAGTTGGTGACTGGTCACAAGTGGTGTCCACCAGTACTGGGGCCTGCTCTCTTTAACACTGTTACCAGAGAGCTGGCAGATGTTGTTGCCCGAACAGTTTCTGTCATCTTTGAACGATCATGGAGAACAGGAGAGGTGCTTGAGGACTAGAGGAGGCCAGTGTCACTTCAGTCTTCAAGAAGGCTGAGAAGGATGACTTGGGAAACTACAGGCCAGTTGGTCTTACCTTTGTCAATGGAAAGATATTGGAACAAATTCTTCCAGATGTCTTCTTCAACCATCTTGAAGAGAGGAAAGTAATTGGTAATAGTCAGCTTGACCAATCTGATACCTTTGTATGGTGTCCCTTCTGTCTGGGTAGATGAGGCGAGAGCAGTGGATATCATCTGCCTTGACTTAAGCAAGTCCTTTGCTGAGGTCTCCTGTAACACCCTCATTAGGAAAATTATGCAGTGTGGGGTGGATTGAGAGCTCAGAGAGTCATTATCAGTGGTGCAGGATTAAGTTAGAGACCTGTGACCAGTGATACTCCCCAGGGGTCAGTACTGGATCTAGTCTTGTTCAACAAACTGGACAAGAGGACGGAGTGTACTCTCAGCAAGTTTGCTGATGATACAATGCTGGGAGGAGCAGCTGACACACCAGAGGGTGGTGCTGTCACCATCCAGAGTGACCTGGACAGGCTGGAGAACTGAGCAAAGGGGAATCTAATGAGGTCCAACAGGAGCAAATACAGGGTCTTGCACTTGGGGAGGAGCAACCCTATGCATCAGTATAGGTTAGGGGTAGACCTGTTGGAGAGGAGCCTTGAAGAGAAACATCTTGGAGTCTTGGTAGACAGTCAGCTGACCATGAGTTGACAGTGTGCCCTTGTTGCCAGGAAAGCCAATGATATTCTGGGGTGCATTAAGAAGGCTGTGGCCAGAGAGTTCCTCCTCCTCATGCACTCTGTGGTGGTGAGGCCGCATCTGGAGTACTGTGTCCAGTTCTGGTCTCCAAATTCAAGGGAGACAGGACACTACTGGAGAGAGGTTGGAGCTGGGGGCCAACAAAGATGACTGGGGGCCTGAAGCATCTCTTATGAAGGAAGGCTGGAAGAGCTGTGACCGTTTAGCCTTGAGAACAGAAGAGTGAGAAGAGACGTGACCCACACCTGTAAATATCTGCTGGGTGGCGTCAGACTGTTTCCAGTTATGCCCAGTGACAAGACAAGGAGCACTGGGTGCAAGCTGGAAGTCAAGAAGTTTCATTTAGAAATAAGGAAAAACTTCTTTACAGTGTGAGTCACAGAGCCCTGGAACAGACTGCCCAGAGAGCTTGTGGAGGCTCCTTCTCTGGAGATATTCAAACCTCACTTGGATGCAGCCCTGGGCAATGTTCTTGAGGGAGTCCTGCTTTGGTGGGGAGGCTAGACTTGATTTCTTGAGGTCCCTTCCAACTCTGACGATTCTGTGATTCTGTGATCTGGATGAGGACATAATTGAATTTGCAGATGACACCAAGTGAGACAGGTGTGTTGATCTCCTTGAGGGTTAGAGAGGCTCTGAAGATGGATCTAGACAGGTTGGCTCAAGATGAATTGTATGAGGTTCAGCAAGGGCAAGTCCTGGGTCTTGCTCTTGGGTCATAGCAACAGGATTGGGGAGGGGTTGCTGTCACTTGGATATTGGTTAACAGCTGCCTGCATATGTGTGTACCTAGATGACCAAAGAGGCCAACAGCATCCTGCATAGTATCACAACTAGTGTGGCCAGCACGAGTAGGGAAGTGATTGTCCTGGGGTTCATTTGGCGTTGGTCAGGCCATACCTTGAATAGTGTGAAGAAAGACATTGAGGTGCTGAACAGGTCCAGAGAAGGGTAGACAAGACTCATGAAGGGTCGGGAGCACAAGCCTAATGAGGAATGCCAGAAGGAACTGTTGGTGTTTAGCCTGGAGAAAAGGAGGCTGAGGGGAGATCTTATTACTGTCTACAACTATCTGAAAGGAGCTTGGAGTGAGGTGGGGGTTGGTCTCTTCTCGCAAGTAACAAGCGATAGGACTGGTGGAAGCTGCCTCAAGTTGCACCAAGAGAGGCTTAAGCTGGATATTGGGAAAGCTTTAAGTGATGTCAAGCACTGGAACAGGCTGCCCAGGAAAGTGGCAGAGTCACCATCCCTGGAGGTATTTAAAAGACTGTAGGTGTGTGGCTTAGGGACTTGGTTTAGTGGTGACCTGGCATTGCTGGGTTAGTCGTTGTGACTTAATGATCTCCAAGGTCTCTTCCAATCAAAACAATTGCCTGTATCTCTGTGAATTTTAGAGAAAGAAATCTTGAGTTTTGCAACAACCTGGAATTTAGAACAGAAAACTCCTGTTTTTAACTTGTTAGAACTTATGCAGAGGTGAGAGTGCCATCGTGTAGGTCAGACATCTGTTAGGGAACCTGTTGGGGGGGAGTGCTGCAGTCCTGGGTTAGGATGCTTCCATCGTGCAGCTGCTGAGGGACACAGGTACCCATTAAGAAGCCGGTAGCCTGTCTTCGTTGCTGCTGTCCTGTCCGTGTACACACTGCTTTAGTTTTTGTTCTGGTCACAATAACCTACCTTCTGAAGTGCTTAATAAAGTTTCTTGGGAGTTTTCTGAAATGCTGTTCAGAAACCTGAACTGAACAAACTGAACTGTCAGTGTGTGTGGTGGTTTGCAGGCAGAACTGGCAAAAAGCGCCTGTTCTCACACTCAGACGAGAGCAAGCTGGAAGAAATAAAATCTGGGTCACTGCTTGTGATGAGTAAGCAGTTACCAACGCGCCACGGCATTTTTCCCCGCTCTGGGAAGCTGTACGAGGAGCTTCATAGCAACAAAATCCCAGTGCAGTTTATTAGGCCTCCCTTGCCTACAGAGGTTCTGCTGTTAAAAGTTACTGTTTTAGCATTTTTTGGCTCCTATTATCCCTAACAAGGTTTCTGTTTCCTACCTGCTGTGCTCTTCTTGCTTTGTAGATTCATTTTCTTTTCACTTTAGATCATATTAAATTGATGGAGTGTTTTACTGGAGTAAAGCTGAAGTTTTACAGAACAGAAGAACAAGCTTAGCAAGCTAGAGTAGACTGCAGCACTCTAGACAGGGCAGTCCAAATGAGGATGGAAACTAGCCCCCAAAGTTAGCAGGGTGCACTTCAACACACCAGCTCACTGGTTTGTCTGTTCCTCACCTTCGGTTAGTAACGGCAGAGCAGTAGCAAATACGAAGAGAGGAGAGGGATGTGATCTGTCTGATGACAGAGCTGGCAAATGAGCTCTGGATTTTCGTGGTTTGCTCTGGCTTTTTGTGTGGCCGCCTTTCTGCCTTAGCTTTCTCATCTGTAAAACAGATAGGCTGCCCAGGTGGCGTCTGCTTTGATTACTGTTTGTAAAGCGCTTTGATCACTCACTGTCCTCTCTTAGCACTAATTACTCCTCAAGTGTGTTTGTGCAGGGAAGCGAACAGGCAGTGTCACTTCTGCTGGGAAGGATAAAATACAGGAAGCTAAGGGAGGGCTGAGCTCGGGACAGGCTGTACCAAGGCTTTGGGAGCCCAGCCAGCCTTCTGTGTCCTGTGCCCTAAGAGGGAATTAACTGTGAATTCTGGTGATGTTAAAGAGCCTTTAGGCAATGCTTGTGTCACAGGTCCCGATAATACAAGCTCTGTGCAAATCTTCAAGGTGTATCCGACACGCTGGTGGGTTCAGCAGAGTGAAAGGCGGGTAGTGCGGGTGAGCCCCTACCCCACAGTATTTACCCACATCAGAGGAGATGCCTGCTTGCTGCCCTACGCAGAGGGCAGCCTGCATCAGCCTGTTTGGCTTCATAAAGCTTTTATCTTCTTGTTACTTCTCAACAGAAACTTGCAGGCAGAGTACGACCGTTTGAAGCAACAGCATGACCACAAAGGACTGTCTCCACTGCCGTCACCACCCGAGATGATGCCAGTTTCCCCACAAAGTCCCCGGGACGCTGAGCTCATTGCAGAAGCTAAGCTGCTTCGCCAGCACAAGGGCCGCCTGGAGGCCAGGATGCAGATTCTGGAGGATCACAACAAACAGCTGGAGTCACAGCTGCACAGGCTGAGGCAGCTGCTGGAGCAGGTGAGTCCCCAGGCCTTTCTTATAGATCTCCATAGAGTCTTCTTCCAAACAAGGTGTGAAGTGTTATCAGTACTGCAACAGACAAAGAAATCGTATCTGTAGGGATAAATTGGGGAGAAATATTAAACTGTTCTAAAGGCTGCAAGTAAGAGGGTGAAATTATGTTTCAGTGTTCTTACTTAGTCTTCTTCCTTGTTTCATTCAGAATTCAGATCTATTGTTGGCATAGATTTATTTACTTAGAAACATAAAATTGTGTGTATTCATGGTATAAAGAAAAACTACAAAGGTAGACAGATGTGTGTAACTGCACAGAGCTTTTATGAGCAATGTCTCCTTTTTGTTCTTCAATTTTCAGCCGCAGGCAGATGCCAAGGTGAATGGTACAACACTATCATCTCCTTCTACCTCTTTGCAGAGGTCAGACAGCAGTCAGCCAATGCTTCTTCGTGTGGTTGGCAGCCAGACTTCAGAAACCATGGGTAAGATAACAAAATTCAGATTGTTGTCAAAAAGTAATTATAGCCCCATTTTCCAGCATCAGAATCCTTAAGGGCAGGAAATACTCCTCTCTCCTTTTTAGTTCAAATGAGAATGAAGTAGACATTGTTTGCAACAGTCTTCGTTGTCATCTGGCTGTTTACACGTCGCATACGCCTTACAGTCCGGGCTTTTGGTCGCGTTGCACACAGTAGCTCACGTATTCTGATACTAAACGCAAAGCTCAGCCAGAGCTTGACTTCGGAAAGCACCTACTGCTAAAAGGCTAACTCTAACTTTAAGCTGTCAGGCGTTACGTGGCTGATTTAAATGTATGGAGTATTAATTATGGCTGAGAGATTAAATGATCAGTCATCCACAGTAACCCCTTGCAGCTACACACTGGGGGATGAGGGGCTGGAGAGTGGCTTGGCAGAGAGGGACCTGGCAGTACTGGTTGACGACCAGTTAAACAGGAGCCGGCAGGGTGCCAGGTGGTCCAGAAGGCCAATGGCATCCTGGCTTGGATCAGCAATAGTGTGGCCACCAGGACTAGGGCCATCATTCTCCCCCAGTACTGTGCACTGAGGAGGCCTCCCCTTGAGTACTGGGGGCAGTTCTGGGTCACTCACTGCTGGAGCAGATCCAGAGGAGCAGTGAGGCTGGGGAAGAGACTGGAGGGAAAATCTGATAAGGAGAAGCTGAGGGAGCTGTTGGGGTCTTTAGCCTGGAGGAGACTCAAGGGGGACCTTCTCCCTCTTTCCAACGCTGTTAAGGGAGGTTGTAGTCAGGTGGGGGTCAGGCTCTTCTCCTAGGCAACCAATGCCAGGACAAGAGAGCAGGGCCTGAAGCTGCCAGGCGAGGGTTAGGTAGGATGTTAGGAAGCCCTTCCTCGAGGAAAAGGTAATCAGAGCCTAGAATGGACTGGCCGGGGCAGTGGTGGAGTCTTCATCTGTGGAAACATTGAAGGACAGACTGGCTGTGGCTCTTAGTGCCCTGGTCTGACTGATGTGGTGATGTTAGGTCCTGGGTTGGGCTGGATGAGCTCAGAGGGCTTTTCCAGCCTCACTCATTCTGTGATTCTGTGATCCCCATGTTAACTGATGTCTTGTTTTCACTGTGTCAAGCAGTAGGATTGAGCTGTCACTCACAGACAGTGCTCGTCTAATATTTTTTCTAAATATCACTGTCAGATGTGATAATATCATGTAAGTTGTGGTATGAGCTTAAGTAATAATATCCTGTGGCTAGAGGTGGAATTATTTTGATGCTTTTAGTAACTGCTCTGTAGCATTTTCCTAATTTTCGTATCTGCGATATAATTAGGAATTATTTATAACCCAGTAGTGAAGATTTTCTGCTAGCAAAAAAGCAATCAGCCTTTGCAGCATCTTTAAGCAAATGCTCTTAAATTCATGCAGCAAGATAATATCTGAAGTTCATACACAGAAATTTATTTAGTGCATATTAGCAAGAGGCTTTGGGGGATAGTGAGAGGCTTAAGTGAAAGCTGTGCTCTCCGTTGCAGTTAGGGAGAGTCGATGACAGTCAGAAATTAAATGAGAGGGAATGTTCTGCTCTTTCTGAAGTGCCGTCATGTTTTGGGGCTTTTTCTTCCATCCCAAGTGCAGGCAATGTCAGCATGCTCTGGCATCAAACCAGACTGCTTCTGTGCACCCTGCAACAGAAAGAGATGTGAGATAAACTATACCGTTAAGAATGCTTTAGTTAAATCATGGAGATGAGAGTATAGTCACAGGTAGCAGCGATTTCATTTGGATCTGTCTTTAGTCATGTCACCAGTGAGTACACATTTTGCTGTGCATGGCATAGACAAAACATATGGCTGGAGAAATCTGCATTGGCTTCCTGAAGAAATGTCATGAATTTCATCACATCAGTTACTTAAAATAGCCTTTAGTAGGACAAAATACAGTCACGTCTTTCTTCACACTTGACTAAATGTGAAGTTATGTCCATGTGACTTGTAAGATTGGAATTAATTAACGTGCTTATCATCATATAAACTGCTAAAACTTTAAAAAGCAAACACTTGGACATGATTTGGTTGGATTTGAGGTTTTTGTGGTATTTTGCAATGGAGCCCACATGTGGAAGGACAGCAAGGTGTGGAATCGTTATCAGTGCGATCGTGTTGACACTCAGCAGAGTAACACTGTTGGCAGCATGGAGTGGAGCTTATAAAAACAATTGCTAACCAAGCTAACAAACTGCAACTAATGCAGTTTGTCGAGTCTCCTTTCACACCAGAAAGCTTTGCTGAGAGTTTTCTGAAGCGCAACTTAAAATATCCTTGGACTGTGGGAAGGGAACCAGAGCAGTTGTGAATAATGGTCCCATGTGGCAGGCGGTAATGAGGGAGTCATCATTTCGATAGTGAGGATCTCTGCGTCTCTCAGGCAAAGAAGTAATGTAGTGGTAGCTCTTTTTTTTGTTTGTTTGTTTTTTGAAAGGAGACCTCAGATTTTGATCTTTTTAATGTAGACACACTGCCCTTCTCCGTCTCTGCACTGTCTCAAGGAAAGACCACTGCAGAAGGTTTTCTACCAGCAGTGTTGCCCAGCCATGTGGTAAAAGCAGCAACCCATTCTGATCCTTATTTACACATAGAAGAGCTTATCCTTGATAACCTGAAATACACTTGGGCAAGTGGAAAGGTTCTGCTTTCCTTCTGGTAGACTTCTTATGGGAAAGTTCTGATCTTTTGGCCTTTGACCCTCCGGAATGTAGTAGCAGAGGAGGTTCTCTGAGGTATGGGTTGCAAAAGACTTGCTCAGCTTCGGTTTGTTCAGGTACCACCAGAGTAATTGAGACCTGTGCAGCTCTTCAGGCCTTTTGTAGAAACACAAATAGGAAAGATTGTTATTACTGAGGCTGGAAAAGCCCTCTGAGATCATCCAGCCCAGCCTATGACCTGACATCACCACATCGGCCAGATCGGGGCGCTAAGTGCCTCATCCAGTCTGTCCTTAAACACCTCTGGAGATGGAGACTCCACCACCTCCCTAGGCAGTCCATTCTAGAGTCTGATCGCCTTTTCCGTGAGGAAGGGCTTACTAACATCCAACCTAACCCCTGCCTGGCAGCTTCAGGCCCTGGTTGCCTGGGAGAAGAGCCCAACCTGACTACAACCTCCCTTCAGGGAGTTGTAGAGAGGGAGAAGGTCTCCCCTGAGTCTTCTCTTCTCCATGCTAAACACTCCCAGCTCCCTCTCTCCAGTCCCTTCACTAGCCTCATCACTCTCCTCTGGTTTGGGTAAAGACAGGTAATTGAGGTCTGAAGGTATCTTTAGTTTTGTCAGACTGCTTGGATGGTGTGTTATTTTGCCATTTGCAAGAAATGCTATGAAACAATAATCCAAATAAGATAAAAACATTGCATTGTAAATAAAAGATAACAGCAGTCTTGAGGGTCAACACAGTTCAGTTTATATCAGCATTTACCAGCCTGGGTCCTCAGCGTGGGTCAAAGCAGCAAGACATAACTCTTGATTTTTCACCTTGACACCCAGCAGAGGCTGGAAGGACTTTACTTCTGCTGAGGCACCTCTGCTGGTGCAGTATTTGATGTGAAGGTGACTGGAGGTGTGAGTTAATTTGTGTGAATGCAGCTGAGCAGACCGCAAGTAGTCTCAGCAGCTATTTTTAGACCATTAATGGAATAAAAGAAGCTGAATGTGAAGACCAATACTTATGTGACTTAAGTGCTTCTTGCAGACACTTCAGCACGGCTCTTATACTGGAGCGAGAAGAAAATGACTCTTGGCCAGTAATAACTCTTGTGAAACTTCTGCACCTAAGGTGAGGCTGACACTAAGCCTCATAATAGGAAACACATGCAGTCCTGAAGTGTTCCTGTAGCATCTCTTCTAGCAGGCTTTCCACTAGCGTGGAGCACCTCTGTGTTTACAGAAAATCAGGCAGTTTGCCACTCAAGCTGAGTAGGGCAAGACATGCTAGAATAAAGGCTCATTAAGTCGTTTTCAAACCTCTCATGGTTATTACAGCAGGCAAAATTGGTTTTGTTTTCATTTTTTATGGGGATTAAAGAAATCCAGTCAAAAAGGAGAATCTCACCCAAAGTACATCGTTTAGGTGTTGGGGTTTTTTTCAGATGCCTTATTTGTGTTGGAGGCTGGGATCTACAGTGAAATGGATTTTGGTTATCTGAAACCGTGACCAAAAAATCCCCAGTAAAACTAAAATGTATTGAATTTCCCATTAAGTTGCTGCCCTGTAATCAGGTTAAAGAAATTATTCTGTAGGGAAAATGTATTTTGCTTTATTAAACTGCTGCTAAACCCTTGCACAGTACAATTGAATGTTCTTGGAGCCCTAAACTGAGGCAATTAAACTGTCAGAAATATTAATACCAATGCAGATGAGAATCTGGGTTTCGCCTGATTTACACAGCCAGGCAAAGCAGTGCTAACATGAATCCAGCACTATTTGAAAGCTGCTCAATAGCAGCACTCAAAACAGCAATTTCTTTTTCCATTAATAGAATAAGGGAAGCTGAAACAAGTAACATTTATGAAACTAAAAAGTTCTTCACAGACATTCACCCCACTTCTTTTAGCAGAGAAGATCATTTCTTAAACCCTTTTTCACATCCGAGTCAGTGTTAATTGTTTAAAATTCATTACTTTCATTTAGGTCTTTAAAAAAGAGAAACTGAGTAAAGTTCACCTTTCAAATTTTGATTGTGTACTGAGCATAGAGCATGTTTTAAGCAAACAGCCTTAGCTGCTTGAAGGATGTATGCAGTAGCAAGCTCTTAGCAAACGGTTTTGTAGTGGCTCTGATGGCGCTGGTTTGGGTTTCCTTTCCAGGTGAGGATGAGCTGCTCAGCCCTCCCCAGGAAACAAGCACAGGTCTGGAGGAAGTGATGGAGCAGCTGAACAACTCCTTCCCCAGCTCCAGAGGTGAGCCTTGCTGCCTGCGGCAGATGAGAGGGAAGAAGATCAAAGTGCTTTCTGTTCCTTGATCTTTTCAGGGGGTTGTGTTTTAGTTTCAGGGTTTTTACTGCTCTTTGTTTTCATTTTAACAGTAGCTTCGAAAAACCTGTCTTATTTAGAGAGGAGAAGCAGCCTGCTCCTCTTTTACCTTAAGCTACCTCCACAGGTAGTCCTTGCTAGGTATGTGGATGAAACAGCATCTGACTGAAACTGTTTTTCACCTGAGCATTTTCTTCTTATTCCTCTTCTCACAGCTTCTCCCCTTTTCAGTCAGTCCCTGAGCTGGTTTATCTTTAATGCACATCTTAGCATGCTTTTCTTCTGTCCTTAGGTTTCTCCAAGAAGAATCTGTTTCGAAATAGTATTAAAGTTCTGACTCAAAAGTTCTCAACCTTATAGCACTTGGGTGCAGGGCAATCGAGGAAAAACAAGTGGGCTTTTGATTTGTGCAGCGTGGGCTGCACTTGTGTGCTCAGCCACAGCATTTAGTTCAGCGCTTCTGTCCTGCTCATTCCTGTTGTTTGCTAAAGATAAGCATTTGCATTACTGGCAAAACTTTTTTTCATTTAAGAATGTTATTTATGAGCCTGGAGAAGATACTCTGCTGCCAAGAAAAATAGCTTAGATTTCTAGCAGGAGATGGCAAATTTGGGGGCGTTTACCTGTTGCTGTGAACGGAAGGTCAGACATTTTCATTCTGGTGATGCAAAATGTGGCTATTTAAATACGAAGGAGGAATAGATTCCTGTATTTCTCCTGTGATTTCTCCATTCTCTACCTGTATGTAGAAGCATAGTACATGTTGGCAGCCTGTTAAGTGGCTTTCAGTAGGGGCATAGGCTGACCGCAGGTTTGTGTCTAGGTATAATATTTCATGTACTAAAATAGTCACTAAACCTGGTATCTACAGTGTAACCATAGCTGATGACACTGACAGTATTTCTTTTTACGAACTAGCTTGGTTCAACTAAAATGGGGACGATTTAGTAAACAACAGTTAATGAGCTGTTTGAAAGACAGCGGTTCATTTCCTGTGTGTTTCCTGTGTATTAAGAGAGTGACACAGTCTCTTAGATATTACTCCCTACTGCCTAAGAATACAAAAGGTTTTTAATTTTATCAGTGAAATACACAAATCTTCATCAATCAAACTGACAGAATATAAAGTTTAATTGGGGGGGGGCAATACTTGAAATTAGTAACATCATTTACTGTTATAATTTGTTAAGCTGTAACTTCACATTTTCATTCTGGTGATGCAAAATACGGTTGTTTAAATACAAAGGAGGACTGGATTCCTGTATTGTGTTTCCTCCATTCAGTACCTGTGTTCAAAGCTTAGTACGTGAACACAAGCATCCCTAAAAGACGGTTCAGTTTATACACTCTCCTACCTGACTAGTAGCCTTAGAGAACAAAAATACCCTTTATCTGCATGGATGGCTGTGAGTGAGGAGGAGGCACAGTATTTGTGTGATGTGTGTCGTCGTCTGTCCTCAGCCAGGCTGTGAGAGGAGCTTCTGGTGCAGCAGCCAGGAGCAGGCACAGGTGATCAGGCAGAACCAAGCTTCCCACAGGACTTCTCTTCTGGGCCAGACCAAGGCACTGCTGGGCTGAGCCAGAATCTACCTCTTCCTCTTCCTTTGGCTACACAGAAAGATCAGTGAAGCTGGGAGAAAAAGACATTCATGTTTCGGAGAAGTGTAGCAGGTTTTGCCTTAAAGAGATCAGGACCTTGGTGAAGTTTCTCCATTCTTCATCTATCTCACAAAACAGAATCACAGAACATTAGGGATTTGAAGGGATCTTGAAAGACCATCTAGTCCAATCCTCCTGCCATAGCAGGATCCCCTAGATCAAGTTGCAGATCTCTTGATGCATTTGAACGAACGGCCCGTTTGTATAGCTGCTTCTGGTTGAGGTCCTGTGTGAGAGAATGGTTTGACCTACAGCCAGTGCAGATGTGCTGGTGCTGTCTTTAGGAATGAAAACAAGAAGGAAGATGGACTGAATGTCCATGACTGACTAGTAATAGAAGTAGCTTTGTTTTTCTCTACTAACACTCTAGAAATAGTTTGCTGTGAGGCTGAGGAGAGACCTTATTCCTCTGTACAAATACCTGGAAGGAGGTTGTAGCAAGAGGTCTCTTCTCACAGGTGACAGGTGACAGGATGAGGAGAAATAGCCTCAATTCCTGACAGGGGGAGTTTAAGTTGGATATCAGGAAAAACATCTTTACAGTGAGGGTTGTTAAGCACTGGAACAGGCTCCCCAGGGAGGTGGTTGAGTCACCATCCCTGAACGTGTTTAAAAATCACTTGGAGGTGGCACTCAGGGGCAGAGTTTAGCAGTAGGTTGTTAGAGATAGTTTAGAAGGGTTAGGTTGAGGTTAGACTTGATGATCTTGAAGGTCTTTTCCAACCTGAGCAATTCTGTGCTATTCATAGATTATGCCGTTCCAGAAGAGCTGGAGAGAACACAAGGCACTCGTCAAAACCTACCTAAACTGAAAGCAAATAGCAATGTGAAATCCAGGAAGGGAGAGACATCCATATAAATAATCTGGAATTTTTACATGCAATCTATTGGGCAAACCTAGGGATCTGTTAAAAGGCCTGGGAGGACTTCAAATGTGGGTTTCATTTGATGCCTTAATAGGCATGTTAAATCTGACACTAAATGCTCAGCTCCAGCATAGAATCACAGAATCATCTTGGCTGGAAAGGACCCCCAGGATCATCAGGTCCAGCCCTCATCCCAACATTTCCCTAACCCCTAGCCCATAACCTCAAGTGCTCTAGCTACTCTGTTTTTAAACTCCTCTTGGCATTTCCTAAGGAGCAGAAGAAGACATCCAGGCTTGTTGCACAGCTGACTGGTGGTGCCAAAAAGCACCAATTGTTTCATTTCCGAAGAGGGAAGTTCTGTTGAATACCTGATGATTGCTGTCCTCAAGGAATATTTCTTTCCTTTGAATCTACAAGGTTTCCCATCCATACCTCTTTTACTTTGCTGCTCCCAGCAAATTCACAACTGCTGCAGCTGCTTCAGACAGCTGCTGTGCCAGCTCAAAACAGATGCCAAAGGAGTTTGACATTTAGTGGAAATCTACCATTAAATACCACCTCAGTTGTTTTTTTGACCCTGCTTGATAACAGGACACAGAGGAAAACATTTTCATGCTGTATTTGTGCCCAGAATGGTAAATCTCCATGGAACTGGTTCACACCAAGAAAGGAAGATGGGCAGGACAGTGTAAATTGATCTCTTCCACAGCACAGAGAGCCAGCAAGTTGCTTCTGGTGGATCTCACAGTGGAGCAGGCTGTGTTTGTGGTTAGGGTTTTTTGTCAAGTGTTTTGTAAGACTGAAGGTCAGAGACGAATTTAGGGGCAGAAGTACTTGAGCTAACTGAAGTTTGTGAGAGAGCTTTCCAGGCTTCCAGTGCAGAACCTTTGCTGGTAGATAATGAGGAAGTGGGAGCCAGTAAGTGGTTGGAAATGAGTCCCTGATGGCTCCAAAGATCTGAGGCCATGATACCATGTGAAAGTGTCTGAAGAGGGATCAGCAGTCAGCGTTATTGTTTAACTTGGTGTTGCCTAATGCAGATGTTGTCTTGTACGTGAAATGACAATGCCGCACAACCATACAGCAGTAAGAACAGCACCATCAAGTTACATTTTACTTCCATCTCAGTCACATAACAACACACCAGTTCTCTCTTACTTTTGTCTCAGCCAGACTTTTGTCCACCTAAGTGGAACCTACAGCTTTCAGCATTGCAAATAATGGCAGTTTTCCCCAATTCTGACAGTGAAGCATCTTACAATGCAAACGTAGCTTTTCACACTTCACTGAACCAGTGAGGACAACCCTGGAGTCGTTATACTGCAGAGTATTCTGGAAATGCTCTTCCAGTTTGAGCTACCCTGGCATTTTCTGGACTGCATCCCCTACTCTCTGCTGTTGTCCTACATGACACATCAGTGAGCCCAGATGAGTGACATCCTTTATCACTTCTCTGTGGGACGGCAGTACTGAAGTGACTGAGCTTCTCTGCAGGTCTCTGCTGGGTTAGTGATGAGGAGGACTAGGTTGCGATTTACGTCCTGATGTAAACTGAGAACACACTAATGGATTTCACAAAACTTCAGCAAACTTGAATTAAAAATAGCTGTTTGCAGATCCAGATCTCTCCTCTCTTCATCCCTGACCTGAGTGAGAGGGGCAGTGCAGTAGTTGCTTTGTACTCTCTGCTTTGGCCTGAATCTGCATAGATGAGTGAAGTTTTATGAGTGCCTGCGCTCTCAGGTTTCATTAGATCCCTCCCTGTGTACATTTGTCTTGAAGATTCACAAAAAAAAGAAAAAAGAAAGAGTTTTGTATTTTGTAAGGGCAGGAAATCTTGATCTGAGCAGCAATAAGAGATAATTAGGCACCCGTGGGTTGTGTGTCAGTATTTTGATGTCTTGTAAAATACCAATTTTCAGAACTGCAGCAATACAGATGATCTCCTTCCTCTGCAATTTATGCCAAACCCTACTCCCTGCCTTAAAACTTAGAGACACTCATTCATTCATATGCAAAGAAGTAAAATAAAGTAAAATCCATTAAACCGTTTTTAATCTTCCTCCAAAAGAAATTAGCTGTTACTGTGCTGTAGCACTGTTAAGTGCTACTCTGTGTTGCATCTAACAAAGTCTGGGGCTGATTGCTCACCACAGACTTTCCTCACCAGCTGTTTTGTGTGATGCAGAGCTATCCCAGTTACCTTTAACTATATTCATTTTCAAGCAGAATCCAGGCTGTCTCATGTAGATAATTAAATTGGACACTGTGCAGCTGCAGTTTGAGGTGTGTTGTGGAGACTTTTCTTAAGACCTCCAAAAGGATCCAGTATTTTGCAAACCGGCAGTTCCTTCTCTCCTCTTGGCCCAAGCTAGTCTTCTGCGGGATAACATTCATTCCCCAGGACTTTTGCACGCCTAACTGTACCACACTGCAGTTTATTGAAGCTTTAGTTAGACTACCTAGTTACCTAAGCCTTGTAGATGTTCCTCAGAAGAAGACTGAAGCATGCAATGTATCTTCATTTTCAAGGGTTTTCTATTGTATGATTGCTGTTGCTGAGAGGTTCTCATCTGTTCTCCTAGGAGGCATTTTGTAGGGAATTCAGGGCTGCCAATGAAAGTGCCAGAGGAGGCTGCAGGTGGTAGTCTAAGTCCTGAAGAGTTAGGCAAGCCTGCAAGGTGAACTGATGTGCACTTCTCCTGGCCATGGAATTCACTCTGGTTCCTCTGTGCACCTCCAGCACGTGTGACATACCCTGCAATGAGGCTTCTCTTAGGAGCAGATTAAAAACCCACATGCAGAGGAGGTCTTCAAAGCTGTTATTATCATTTCTAATAGTAAGAATGCTATTAGGGAGACAGAGAGGGAAAGGAACGAAATAAAAACTTCCTCTGTTCACTAAGTTGTAACTTTTGCTCTCCAAAAGGAGAGAGGCTGCCCCAGCCATTTCCATTGCCTGAAATTTGTAGCTGAGCAAGGTCTGTGACTTGTGGTGGTCAGTGATACCATTCAGTTCCTCCCTTTCTCCTTTACCGCCTCTGCTCTGTCATTGACCCTTGTTCTGGTCCTTGTAAAACATCTGAAAATCTATTCATTGGCTTCGTCCCTTCTCCTGCAGGCTGCCGTGCCTAGAAAAAAAATCAACATCAATCAGGTTACTGTTACGCTGACCGGTGTGTTCTCCTGTCTGTCTCCCCACATGTCCCCTATGTCATTTACAATTACATGGTTTATAACAGCTCTGGGTCAAAGGTCATCCTCTTTCTAGAGCAGGATCCACCACAGTGATGGACTCACTCACCTATGGCTGCTGAGTCCGGCTGTGCTGGTGCTCGCAGTAGTGCACCAGTGGCGGCTGGACGTTGCTTGTGGAGGCAGCAAACAGCTTATCACTACTAACTGTGCCACAAGAAGGCAGGTGGGGAGACGTGTTTCTGCTGTTGATTGATACCTGGCTCCCTTGCCCCAGTGAGTGTTTGAGGATCAAGGTATGGTTTCTATGAAAGGAACATCTTGCCAGTAATGACTGCTCCATTTATGAGGCAGTACAACTTGAACGTGATGGGCTACTTCTTCCCCTTTTACTTGAATTTTTTTCCTCTCTCTTTCTCCCTCTGCCCTATCAGTTTTACCCTGCTTGCAGATCAGCTTGTTGGGAACACCTTTCGCAATACATTAATCTCGAATGTGGACATCTTCTATTACAGCGTGCAGCTGTAGGTGTAATATCGGCGTGTTTGTGTGTACACACGTGTGTGTGTGTTTGTATGTGTGACATGTGGAAACAAACCCCCAGCTCATGGAGAATTAGAAGTAGGTCTGTTATTGCTGCTCTGGGCAGCATGCAGGGATCATTCCACCAAGCACGTACACTGGTACCAGAAAACCTGCTTCAGTTTATCACACGATTACATACCTATTCAATAACTAAACCTACATAAGCATTAAAATTCCAAGAAATGAGCAGTTATTCAAATCAATCCCTGTCTTAGGTCTCCTCCTCTTGATGCTTTGTGCAGTAGCACCTGAGAGTCGCGAGCAGGGGGTTTCTGGAAGTCTTCCCCACCATGCGTTCTTCGCCCTTGCCCCAGATTGTTGAGTTGTTAGGTGCCAGCAACCACAAGGCTGGTCGAAGCTGTTTTTTAGCAGGGAGGTTGACCTTGGTTGACAAAGCAGCTCCTGCTTTAACAAGCGTGATTTGTTCTTCTCTGCTGCTATCTACAATTTGCTGACTGTCTAAACATTAACTGTTCCCTTTCTCTTTTCCTTCACATCAAGTCAGTGTGTGTGTGTGTGTGTGTGAGCGTATAGCAGTACATACCTGTGTGGGCCATAATAAAGCGTAAACTGTCAGGATGAATGAATTTGACATTGGGGAAATGAGACTGTGCCACTAATACTGATGAGTAGAAGTCCTCAAATGGAGGTGTGGGTGCTCAGAAAGAGCATTCAGATATGTTCTGTGCCATCCTTATCCTCGCCTGTAAGTTGGTTTTACTAGTTTTTCTCCAATGTTCCTGCTAGGTTGAAAGAAAGCAGCAGATTACAGAACCATTCCCAAGTAAACCAAGACTTCCTAATGGAATCCTGTGCACTTGCGCTCTTTGTTTAAAGCAGAAATTACTTTGTATTAGACTCCTAAATGAAAATTGAAGTGTGTTGTAAAGTATCAAATATATATTCACGTGTGGTTTTTTTTCCCTTTCTTTTCTGAAATTTCTTCCACTTCCTCTCTCTGTTCCTAAAGGAAGAAATGCCCCTGGAAAGCCAGTGAGAGAGGTTAGTGAGATGCAGGCTCACTGCCATGGCTTCTGTTTCTCACCGCTTGCTTTCTGTGCCCAGCATGCGTGTGACAGCAGCACGGGTTTGCTTGGGTTTGGACTGGAGGGTGGAGGGGGTTGTTTTTAATTCGCTTTGGATTTTGTTTGATTGTGCTGAGTGCATTCCCCATGTGTGCTCTAACAGCAGCGTACCTCTCAACTTTCAGTGGAGACATGGCCAGCGCAGGGATCTGCATTTCCTTGCATCGTCCCACGGGCAGGAGAAACTCAGGAGTGGGCAGGGGAAAACTGTACATTGAAATTAAGCCTCTGCATGATAAACGTGGTCAGCAGACATTCTCCAGGCATTGACTTACATTCTGATGCTCTTGTATGTAAGCTGAACAGAAGACCCACATCTTGTGCTGTTCTGCTTGCATACTCACAACTGCATTGACCTCTGTGTGCCAATATACCAGCCATCTTCTGCAGTTATTCAATAGCTTTTCTTTTTCCTTAGAACAGTGAGAGTTGAGAGGTATAAGAGTTCCAGGTGTTTTAATTTCATTATATCCAATTGCAGGATGAAGAACGCTACTAACATTCACCAGCTCCACAGGGTTGTCCTCAGCAATGCACACGGTTTTCACTGTGCACTTCAGACCTAGCTGGTTTGATGTAAAATAGATTTAAAGTTGCACATCGCTGCTTGTTAATGGAGGAAAAAGTTTTGCACTGTGTTGTCATAGCACCTTTCAAAGTATTTCAAAAAAGCCTTGAATTTTTCCCTCTGTGAAGCTGCTCTTCATTCAAGAACCAGATACAGCATTTGAAAGATGAATTCCTAATGAAATTATTAGTAAAGATAAAATATTCTGAGTGCAATTGCATGTAAGTGGGGAATGACCTTTCCTGCATGGAAGGTGGTTGGGGTGGATGAGGCAGAAACTGAAGGGTAATGCTATTTGCTAACTTCTGGTATGGAGAGGGGGGCTTGGGGAAATGCACTGCGATGGGGGGTTTTAGCAGAGCTGTTGTGACCCCCAGGCCACCTCTGGGAAACCAGGGTGTGTTCTGCTGTGGTGACCTGCAATGCAGCGGTCCTCCGTGTTGGCTGTAGGAGCAGCACAGGTCCAGCTGCTTTGCAGTATAAGGTCCTTGGTGCAGGTTAAGTCTGTCCTCAAGTGACAGATCCTCTCATACCGATGAAAAAAAGGGTGCTTGGAACATCATCAATGAACTGCACCAGTCCAGAGTTTTTATGGGAATTGTTTCATATTCAGCCCTGCATGACCTTGTCTCATACAGTCTGAGAATTGTTCTCCAGTTTAGCAAAACAGGTTGTTGATTTCCACTGTCCTCATGCATATTTAAGTATCCAGGAAAAGCTTCTGCTGCTGAGGACATATTTGTTACAAACAATTTCTTAAAATTTTCAATATGAGCATGTCCTACCTGATCAGATTCCAGCAGCCCAACCCTAAAAACCTTCAGTGCCTTCAGTGAGTGACTCACCACTCTCCAGTTGTATTTGTGCTCACTGTGGGTTCCGCAGGGATGCTGGTAATTTGCAGAGCTGAATGTCAGACACAGTTTTTCACCTGCTCATGAAGTCTGTGAGCTAAGGTATAGACCAGCTTTTGCTTTACGTATGAATCTGTTTGCACAAAGGGAGATCACAGTTTAAAACTAAACCTACATGGCCAGGTTCTGATCTCATTACCATCATTTGATATTGTGTGATCCCATGGATTTCATGATGAATCCCTCCTATGAAGAAAGGCTGAGCAATCTGGGCTGTTTAGTCTGGAGAACGGAAGGCTGAGAGTACTCTCATTAATGTCTGTAAAGATCTGAGAGATGGGTGTCAAGAGGAAGGGGCCAGTCTCTGTTCTGTGGTGCCCAGTAATAGGACGTGGAATAAGAGGGATAAACATGAACAAAGAAGGTTCCACCTCAACATGAGGAGAAACTTCTTTCCTGTGAGGATGACTGAGCCCTGGAACAGGCTACCCAGAGAGACTGTGGATTCTTCTGCTCTGGAGACTTTCAGGACCCGCCTGGATGTTCCTGTGTGACCAGTCCTAGGGAATCCTGCTCTGGCAGAGGGATTGGACTTGATGGTCTCTAGAGGTCCCTTCCAACCCCTGACATTCTATGACTATGAAAGCTATGATTTATGCTTTTGTAAGATTTTTCTCATTTGCTTCTTAATTTGTCCGTGTCCCACATATCTGTCTTGTGAGAGAGCAAGGAAGCAACAGAAGCAGCAGAGCTGCTGTGTAGAACCAGTCAGTGCATTTGAGCACTGGTTTAAGTAGCAGGCACTGTAGGGGAGGGTGCATTCATTGCACGTACGGTACCAGGACATTTTTGCTTGTGTTGCTCTCAACTGTATGCGGTCGGGGTTGACCGAGCAGTTACTCCTGTGTACAAGAAGGCAGAAAACCTGCTGACGGTGCAGTGGTGCACAGCCAAGGGTTTTCCACTTGAGTGGCTCGAGCCCAGCTATACTGACAGCTCTTCACGCCCATCCTCCCACCCCGTGACTCTTCCAGCGGTCCCAAAGCTGTTGCGCTTTACAGCCCAGCTATTAACATAAACTGCAACCAGCAGTAGTTTATGGTCCTGATCTGCGCTATAAACTCAGATAGCTGGGGAGGAGGTGCATGATCGTTGAGTTTTTCTGCAGAGGAAACGAAGACCTGTGCTGGACAGGTGGTGTGCATGGTGTGGGGTAGTGGGAGGTATCTCCTTAATCACCCCAGGGTGCCTCTGTGCAGCTTTTATGGAGAGAGATTTCAAAAATATGGCAGCAATTAACAGTGAGAAGATAAAAAGACTTGCAGGCATCCCTGTAATGCTTACGGGGATCCCTAGATGCAGAAGGTCTTCTTGGCCTGTGTTTTAGTTGCCTGAACAGCTTATCAGTTTGCACCTGCTGTGGCTTTCTTCTAAAGGACTTGTGTGTTTTTGATTGAAGTTACTCTTTCTCAACCTCCTTCTATAAAACTAGCTAGCCCTTGTTCACAACTCTGACAGAACACAATAGTATTAACAAATACTTCTTTCTTCTGAAGAAAGGGTTTAGTGTTTGAGGTTGCTCTAAGTCCCTGGAAGGGTGTCACTCTTCCCGAGCTGGGATGTCATTTGAGTCCCTGAAGAGCCCTGCAAGTCCCAGTGATGGTTCTAGAATTGGCAGATGGCAGTGAATCTGAATGAGAGAACATGATCCCACAGCCAACAGTGCCCTTCATGGCTGACCAGCCGGTTACCACTCTCACCACCACCCTGGCTCTTGTCTGTGGCTTGCTAGAGGTGAGGAAGAAGAAAAGCATATAAAACCTGGGTATTGCTTGAAAGTGTTTTGCAGGAACAGGTTGGTTGTGGTGATGCTGCAGGTCACACTGATTACACCAGGTTGTTCTGATAAAGACATGCTTTAAATGCACCCTAGCCATGTCAGCTAAGTGAACCAGAACAGTGGCAGTTACCTAATCATCTTCCCCATCTCAAATGTGTTCTTGCTTTCACATGACTCTGTCAAAAGTTCATTTTCCGTGGTGGTATTTGCTGGACTGATCTCAGCCTGCTGTTGCAAATAAAACAGGTTATCCCCTACATCTAAAATAAATGTAGAGCATGGATTTACTGGTTTTGACCAAAACTCAGCAGGAGTTGTCCATGAGCTGTTACTTGATGTGACAATGCATAAATTAAAAGTTTTTGATTAGGATTAATAGGATGGCTCTGCATTAGTGATTTATGGATTCAATTGCTGCTTGCTGCATCTGTGCATTAGTGCAGTTAGCAAACTGGCACCAGATTAAAACCCAGTACTTCTTTGTACCAATACCTGGCAAACTGTGCCACGCACGGCACAGCCCGCTGTCGAATGGGCAGCTTTTTGACTAGCTGCCATTCAGACTTGGCATCGTCTTGTGTCATAAATACTACATTTTTAAAAAAACAAATACATTGAACTTTAAAACCTAATCTGAATGTAAAAGGTTGTAGTAGTTCTCCAGAATAAACAGACTTTTACAGGTATTTCTCAAGTAATGCTTTTGCATTTCATAAATGCTGGTGAAAGCATTTCATTTAGGGCCTGGAGAACAAACCTTATGAAGAGTGAATGAAGGAGCTGGGGCTGTTTGGTTTGAAGGGGGGCTGAGGGGAGACCTAATCATTCTACAGGTACCTGAAAGGATGTTGGTGCTGGTCTCTTCTTCCAAATTACTAATGATAGGACAAGAGGAAATGGCCTCAAATTGCATCAGGATCTTCGGA